>VYZW01018787.1:9479-27281 GCA_013401315.1 Balaeniceps rex | reverse complement strand
AAGGGAGGACGTGGGAGTTTGTGGGAATTTGGGGGGCCGGGCTGGGGGTGACGCCTGGGGGGGCCCAGGGGACGCTGCACCCTCGCCGGGGGGTTTGGGCTCGGGCTGAGTTAGAGGGGTCCTGGGTGCAGGGTTAGGGCCAGGCTCCGGGTTTGGCCCACACCAGATCCCTGGGACACCCCTCTCGGTTTCAGGGGACCCTCCCCAGCACCGCTGGCCCCCTCTGCCACAGGGTTGAGGGGTGCTGGTCCCCCGGTCCCCAAGGTCACCGAGGGCTCAGCGAAACCACAGTAAAAATAACCACCCTCATCAGCTTGAACCCCCGCCACTGGTTTGCAGCTCCGAAAGGAAACATCCACCGTGCTCCCTCTCGATTTTATCTTTTATCTTTATAAATGAAGTGACCTGCCCTCGGGGGGCTGCCCCGTGCTCCTGCCCCCGGCCCGTCCCCGTGCTGCGAGCGAGGCCACCCTGCAGCGAGTGGCCCTCGAGCCCTGCGCGGGGGCTGCCGAACCGCAGTGACATAACCCAAGGGAGGCTGCGAGGAAGCGCTGGGGACGCCGAGCAAAACCTCTGCACGCAGCTCACACGCTGCCGGCGACCTGCTTCAACAAAAAGCAACCCAACGCCTGATGCTGCAAACCCCAACACCGCTGTCCCCCCAGCCGGCACGGAGGGTGGGGGCAGGCGCCGGTGACACCTGGGGCAATCCAGCGCTGTGATTTCCTGGCACCGTCCCCACTCCCAGCCTGGGGAAGGTGGCAGAAACCTGCTCTGCATCGGAGCATCTCGAGCGGGGACCGGAGGATGCAGGTGGTTGTGGATCCTGTGGCTTGAAGCCCATGAAGACGACCTGGAGCAGATTTTGCAGAGCGAAGGGAGGCAGATGCTGCTCTGTCACACAGTGACAGACCCACGGACAGCCTGGGTCGGACGGAGGGGAATGGCACAGCGGAGCTGGGAGTCAGCGTTTCAGCTGGAGGGCGCAGAGAAGCCGGGCTGCGAAGGTGCTTTTCCCCGGGGCAGGGAGCAGAAGCCGAGCTCAAGGGATGCTGATGTGCCCTGGCTCTGTGTCCAGGTCCAAGCCTGGCCCCAAAATCAGCCCCAGAGAAGGCACTGCCCAAATCACGGCCCTGCTTGTCTCCTGTCCTTGTGTGACCTCTGCCTCGGCAGGGGCAAAGCCGCGGTGCAGCCGCAGGGAAGACCGTGACCACCACACTCTGCCCTGGTTGCCCTGAGCCCACGATCTGCTGGGCATCCCCCGGGTGGGTGCTGTGTGCCACGGGGCAGGTGGCCGTGCCGGGGGTCCTGCTCCCTCCAGCCCATGGCAGGGAGGCAGAGGGCTGTCCAGGAGCTGCTCGGCGCGGGGCTCCCGTGGGGAGCACCCGTGTTTACAGCAGTGAGGGGGAACTGATGCAATTCCCAAGCTCCCGTTACGTGAGCGGAGCCGTGCAGGCAGCAGGTGGGAAGGGGGTGATCAAGGGCTCGCTGGAAATCAGCTCCCACGCCAGCCCCACGACGAGGACACATCCTTCCACCCCAGCCATGCCGGAGGGCCGGTCCCGGGGAGTTCGGCAAGAGGGGCTGGAGAGATGGGGACTCTCTGGATGAGGCTTTCGGTGCAGGCTGCACTGGCAGAAAGGACGTGACATCTTTCTTAGATCTGCTTTTAAAGCTCATGATTTATAGAAGGCTTCAGAGTGCAATTAGCAGACTGTTAATTAGCCCTGCTCATAATCTTAATTGATCCTGAAGAGGAGGTGGGGGGGAGAACAGAAGTGCGAGAGCATCGCAGAGCGGCATCTCGGCAGCCACAGAGTCCGAGACGACGTATCCAGGTGCCCTGTCCTGCCCCGGGATGGGGTTTGGGGACACGTGGGGTGGCCCTTTGCCTGCCCGGGGTGTGGGACCTCTCTGCCCCGTCCCCCACCTTCACCCCGGGCTGCCCAGGGGCTTGGCCTGGCCAGGAGCCGCTTCCAGCCGCGGCAGCCAAAACCCCTCTTTGGGCGCAGGGGCTGCCGGGACCCCCCAGGTCAGGGGGTGCCCAGGCTGGGCTCTGCCTGGCTGCTCCCTGCAAGCTGCAGGTCCGGCAGCTTGAAAGCTTTGAGCTCCTTCTTGAGGCTCTTCCTGCCCCAAAATCCTGGGATTTTGGGGAGCCCAAGCTGCTGGGTGCCCCGGGCTGAGACCCGCAGCGCTCTGAACCCCAAGTGACACAGCCCATAGGACACGGCTGAGCCCTGTCACTCTCCCAGCCACGGGGAAGGGACAGAGACACCGTCACCAGGAGCTGGTTCGGGGGATGTTGGGCCAAGTGCCAGCGACACGGGCCTGGGGACTGACATCCCCCCCAGCCAAAAATGCGAGCGGGGCTGGAAACGAGCTGGGAGCCAAACCCGCGCTGCCTGCCAAGGCCAACACACCAGCTTTCAAAATAACCCGTGTCCCGCGCAGCTCCGGCCGGAGCAGAGGGTGCCAGCAGGAACCACCCACGCGGGACGGGAAGGCTGGCAGCGCCGCGGCGGGCAGCGCTCCTCTGCCAGACGGAAAGGTCACCCCGTCCAGATCCCACAGCCGGGCTTGGGCACGGGCCAGGCGCTGATGGCACTAGGCTGGAGGAGTCAGCGTCGCACCCGGTTCCCCGGCCTGGCGCTGGCGGGGTGCCCGGGACATGCATGGAAAGGCCGGACCCCAACGTCCCCTTGTCTCACGCACAGGGGAAATCGCTGCTCTGGGGGCTGAGGGTTTGAGTGGGGAAACTCTGCCTCAGTTTCCCCACTGCTGCCAAGGCGCAGGGTCTTTCCCAAGGTAACAGGCGACCTGTAGAGTGAATCTTCCTGAATTAATCCTCCTTGAATCCTGCCCGATTCCCAGGGGGACCCGCTGGTGGGGTGGATCCCAGGGGAAAAGGCACTTCTGCTTCCCAGGATATTTATAAGACACGGGAAACTGGTGCTGGCCCCAAGGGCCAGCAGCTGACGGCAGGGCAGTGCCTTGTGGGTCCTTTCTCAGCCTTGTGGGACTGAGAACTTTTTGGGTGCTTGCTCCTGACCCGGCGAGGATGCTCCCACGGCAGGTAGAGGCCAAAGGAGCCTCTTCCCAGGGGGAAGCAGGATTAGGCCACCGCGGTGTCCGCTTCCCACCGCCCTCATCCCCGCTCGCCCCACGCCGAGGCCGCGGTTACACCGGCGGGGCTGATCCCGGGGTTTTCCCAGGAGCAGGGAAGCCGGGGCTGGACGTGGGAGCGGGGAGAGGCGAGGGGAGCGGCGGGAGGCACCGCTCGGAGCCGCTGCAGCACCGGCGCGTCCGTCTGTCCTTGCACCGGCCCGTCCGTCTGTCCCTGCACCGGCCCGTCCGTCTGTCCCTGCACGGGCCCGTCCGCCTGTCCCTGCACCCGCCCGAGCCCGGACCGGCTCCTCGGAGCCCCCCGGTCCTGCTCCCTCCATCCACCCCCGAGCCGCCACCGGCCCAAGAGGCTCCCGGGGCCCGGCGGGGGGGAGGACGCTGGGCGGANGGAGGCGCACGCCCGGCGGGGCCGCAGCTCCGCTGCCCCGAGCGCCGCTCCCGGCCCGGGGCCCCTTCCTGCTCCCGGTGCCCGTTCCCGGTCCCAGATCCAGCAGCGGGAGCACCGCGGGCGAGGCGGGGAGCGCACGCAACTTCGGCGGCGCGGAGCGGGTCTGCCGACCCGGTGCCCCCCCGGTTGCCGGTACCCGGTACCGGCCCGGCCATGCCCGCCGCCTACCCGCAGCGGGCCCTGACGGTGCTGCTGCTCTTCGGCACGCTGGCCGCCGCCATGGCCCTGCTCGCCTCCAGCCTCATCTTCCAGCTGCCGTCGGGGCGGAGCGGCGCCGGTCCCGGTCCCGGTGCCGGTCGAGGGGCTCTGCCGGAGCCGGCGGCCGCCGTGCTGCTGCCGGTGTCGGCCGTGCTGGCCGCGCTCTGCCTGGTGCTCAACGTGAGCTGCCTCCTGCTCTGCCTCCTCCACGGCTACTTCAGCACCGAGCTGTGCCGGGGGCAGCCCGGGCCCGACCGGTGAGAGCCGCGGGGGACACGGGGGGCACCGGGGCTCGGGGGTGCAGGAGGGTTAGGGAGGCACCGGGTGCTCTGGAGCCCCGGGGATGCTGCGGGGGGGCGGAGAGGCTCAGAGGGCTCTTGGGCACCCGGGGGCTGGGGGGCAGCAGGGGGCTGGAGAGGAAGGAGGTGCACAGAGGAGGGAGGGTGCTGGAGGGGTGCAGAAGGGATTGGGGGAATGAGGGGTGCAAGGAGGGTGAGGGGTGCAGGGTAGCACCGCTGCCCCAGGACCAGTCACGAGGTGCCTGTCCCCTCAGCGTGGGCCCTGCCGACACCTCCTGCACCCCAAGATCGGGCCTTTGCCAGGGCCCCCCTAGTCACTGCCCCTGCGAAAGGGGCTTGTGGGGAGCAAACGATGCTGCCAGCACTCGCTGAGCACTTGGATATCACAAAACTCATCTCTGCAGTGCCTGCCCGGGACGCAGGGTTATCTGTGGCCGATGAATTCCACTGTAAATGTGCCCCTTAATTTGGGGTGTAGCTGCGCTGAGCGACTGCATTGACTAGGAGCAAGTTTATAGCAGCCCGTCCACCTGGCTGCACTAATACCTGCTATTTAATTTCCCCGTGTAAAGCCAGTCCACGTGTTAGGGTCCCTCCCCGGGCTTGTAGGGCGTGTGGGGTGACACCAGCCTGCCAGCCCAGCGCAGCTCTAGGGCCAAGGCAGGGAAGAGGTGCTGGGCTTGGCCGCGATGCCCAGGAGCACCCGAGATTTGTTCCTTTGCAGCGGGAGAGCTGGGCTCTTTGGGTCGCTGCCGGGGTGACTGCACGGGCCACTTGAGCAGCACCAAAATGACCGCAGGCCTGGGATCATTAACCATAGACATGTGTTGACTTAATCATTACCAGCACATTTACACTTACAAAACTGTTTCCAAAGCAATTCCCCTCTCCGTCCTCTGCCGAGACCTGGGCTGGGTTGGTGGTTCCTCCGCCTGCACTGGCCCGGCCAGCCCCAGCTCCGCTCCTGGCTTAAAAAAAAAAAAAAAACAATGTGAGAATAATCAGATTTAAAAGCATCTTGGTGGAAACTGGTCTGTACGTGGAGGTCCCTCCAGGTAGCTCATGCGATGGTCCCCAGGGGACCGTTTTGGGACCACCCCGACTTAAGCAAGTCAAAACTCATTTAAAGGAGATGCCGATGTTTCAACAGTGAGTTTTGTCCCCAATTAGACAAATCCGCCAATGCCTCATGCTCTGCATGGAGCACGACCGCTGGAGGCACTCCAGCAAGCGGCAGCATCTCCTCTCAGCATCTTCAGATGAAGCTGACGCTCAGTGCGTTCGTTAACGAAGGAGAGCAAAATATTTCTGCAGAACACACAGTTCCCGTAGCAAACTTTGCTTTCTGTGTGAGCTGAGTTTCTGCTGGGAAACTGTTACAGCAGAAAGTTCCCCATCAGCTGTAAATTTGTCTGAGCTCTGGTATTGATTTGGGCTGTAAAACGCTCGATTTCCAAGTTGTGAGGTTCAGCTTTGAAAATCCCGAGCGTGAAACAGGAGCAGCAGTAATCAGGCAGCCAGATGCAAAGTCACAGGCAGAGAGCCGGAGCGTGCCGGCCGCGGGACAGCCCGCACTCCGACAGCAGCCACTTGTTCAAGGGCTTACAGGACGGAGCACCCATCGCTGCACGGCCGTGGACCCCGCTGGTGCGTCTCACCGAGCAGGGAAGCTTTATTTTAAATAATATTTCTGTGCCCTGCTCCAGAGCCCCGGCGAAGCAAGAGGCTGCTCTTGGCTTTGCTGCAGGCGATCCGAGGCGTCGGTAGGGTTGGAAGCCCTGGGTTGGTGTCCCTCTGCCCGGCATCTCAAGCAGATCACTTAGTCTGGCCGTGCCTCAGTTTCCCCAGCTGCGACCTGAAGGTTACACTCATCTTTGGGAGGAAAAGGGGAGGTTTTTGGGACACAGGAATGCTGGTTTGCAGGCTGCCCCCAGGCAGGAGGTGCCGGCAGGACGAAGCCCCTCTCCCCCGTGACGTGGGATGCTGTCAGCCTCCGTCTCCTCGTGGCCGAGCTGGCCTGGCCCCGCTGGGCACCGGTTTCATTAGGGGACCCGCTCACGTCCCAGGGACCTTTCCCACGTTGGGCCTGTCACACTGAATTACTGCTCCGCTTCTCAGCGCTGCGCTCAATAGTCTCAGCCCGCTCCAAACAAAGTCCTTCTCCTCCCCGCTAATCCCCCCCCAACTCAGGTAATTAATAAAACAAAGCGGCTGCTCTTCCCCACCGGCAGCGAGGAGCGGGAGCGGGTCCAGGCTCTATTAACAGCTCCCGGCTGCAGGCTCCCCACGCGGGCGGCAACGGCCGAGGGGCTACAAGCAGCCCAGGAGGAGGGGAGGGGGCCAGGCCGTGCTGGGGGGAGACCGGGCCAGGGCACAGCATCCTTGGCTGCTGAATTCACCGCGCGGGGTGGAAGGAGCTGGCGTTGCAGAGGAGCGACATGAGGGCTGGTCCTGCCAGGAGGAGGGTTGTGCTGCTGCCCCTTCAGCTGCTCCTTGGAAGCCAGGGCATGTTTCCAACCGGCTTCTGGGGGCTTCTGAAGGTGGCCAGTGGGAACAGCCATGCCCCGTGCACCCCCAGTTGTTTTGAGGGACTGTTTGCAGCTTCCCAGCATCCAGTTTCCAACCCCCTGAGTCACCTGGCACCCATCTGCCACACTACGCCGCATCCCCTAACGACCACATCCCGCTCTCCCAATTAGCAGAGGCATCCTCTGGTGATGGCAGCCTCCGAAGCCCAGCGAGGCCCGAGGTTTGCCAGGTCAACCTGGCTCCGAAGACACCCAAGCGGAGCTGTCGGTGCCGGGGCCACGGGCTGGCGGGGCAGAGAGCGTGCCGGTGGAAAGCGCAGGGGTCGGCACTGGGTGGGAAACAAAGGCCCTGCTGGAAAGGAGCTGGTCTTTTCATGTGTTTTAAGCACAATTCAAGCACCAAGCCCCCTCCAGACAAAAGGCTTGCAATCTGAGCTGAGCACAGGAATCCAATCCCAAGGGGGAAGAGGGAACCCGGCCTTGCCTAAATTCAAGGCGCCAGCACTTTACTTGTCATTCTTTCCTGGGTGAGATGGGGGGAGATGGGCTTGGCAGGCCCCAGTTTTGTTCCTTGCTTGCTCTTCAGGGTTTGCTGAACAGGGGCAAATCACCTGCAAAAAGCCTCCAGCCATTTGTCTCTCCCTCCCGAGCCCCTGCCCCTATCTGCTTTCTGAAGCACAGCTCAAAGCGGGCAGGAAAAGTTTGAAATTTCAAGTGATCTCAAAATCTTCTGTTCCACAGTGGGAACAACACAGCCCGGAGTCGTGCAACCCAGCAGCCTGGGGGAATTCAGCAGAGGTCCTTGGGCTCGTGAGCTGGCTCTGAACCTCCTCGCTATGCAAAACCAGCGTTTCAGTTTGTCAGCAGGGGCCAGAGCATCAGCGTTTTTCCTGTGCTGAGACCAGGGCCAGGAGATTACACAGACCTGTATTTTTCTCACCTGTTTTTGCAGGGCAGACTGGTTCCTTCTGGACAGCCGGACGGTTCGCCACGCTGCCATCGGCTTGTTCTGCTGCGGGGTCTCCGTCTACCTAACAGGCAAGTGCTCGGTTCCCACCAGCACAGCCCAGCAGGGACGGCGCATTTGCAGCCCAGACCATACATCCTGCACCGGTTGCTGAGTGCTTGTGAGCTGCCGAGTTTCCACTTCGGCATCGGGTTTGTTTTGCAAATGGCTTTGCCAGCTCATTCCCGTAGTGTGAGCTTCCTGTTCTGGGTGACCAGCCCTCGCAGGGCCCGCAGTTTGCAGGTCAGCTGCATCGCTTTGGTCCTTCTGGTTCCTCAAGATGTTCTGCACTTTCCTTTCCTTCCAGCTCTCGCTATCTACATGCTGCTGCTGTTTGAACTGGAGGCTGGCATTGCCAGCGCCTGTATTCTCTCCTCCGGCATCATCGTCCTGCTGATCACGGTGACGCACGCCCTGGTACGGGCTTCCCAGGTTTCGCGCCGCAGCCGCTCCGAGGTCTCTCACACCCTGTACGAGAACGACTCTGCCCAGCATGGCGAATCCTCCACCAGCGATCTGAACAAGAACGTGGCTGCACCCCGGCGCCGGCCCGAGATCCACCGGGAGTTTTCTTTCCCTCCTTTCCTGGAGCGCAAATCCCAGCTGGGCTCTCCGGCCAGCAGCAACCTCACCTCCTCGGGCAGCCCCGGGCTTCGCTCCGAGAAGGAGAGCTACAACCTGCCCCGAACACACAGGACGCTGTCGGCAGAGTCGGGCCTGCTGCAGGCACAGGGCAAGCCCTGGAACGGCGTCACCCAGGAGATGAGGAACGTGCTGTCACACAAACCTGGAGCCTCGGGCAAGGACTCGACTCTGGTGTGAGTGGAAGCGGGACCTTTTCACCCCGTCTTGTCCCAGGGGAGTTGCAGGCACCAGGGCCAAGATTTGCATCTCTGTTTAGAGCTTAATATAGGTCACGTCTCACCAGAGCAGGGGAACTGCTGCTTTTCCACCCTCCCGCCGGGGTGCCTGTGCAGCCACCACCTGATGCTCTTTGCTTCTTTTACTGAGAAGATGCCACCTCCGCTCAAAGCCAAAAGCCCTCGGCCGCCTGCCCCGAGCCCCCAGCCCCTCCTGCCACCTGCCACGCTGCTGGCACTTGCCACCCGGCGAACAAGGGCTGCATTGGCAGGGCAGCGGCTGGCAGTGACCCACGCAGGACCCCCATGGCTGTCCCAAATGCAGTGAAGGAAGTGGAACACATGGGTGAGAAGAAGCAAGTGGACCTTGTCCATGAACAGACCTACCCTCCTTCTCCAGCAGACCCCAGCTGACTTCTCTGGCTCTACCTCCCTGCCCTTCCCCTGCCTCCTTCCTTCCTCCTCCACCCCCAGGAGCCAGCGCTACACCAAGACGGTTCATGCAACCGACCCAGCAGGGCTTCCCCCCGCAGCATGCAGCCAGGCAGGTGTAAGAAACCCAGGGAGGCAGTGGAGGAGCAACAAGTGAGATGGAGCCAGAGCAGTCTGCAAGCTGCAGAGGCAGGGTTTGGGGTGGCAGAAAGCCTGCTGCTCGGTCACCAGCATGTCCACCCGCCGAGCAGGACACAGCTCGCTAAGCAGGGTCACTTACCAGCTCCTAGCAGGGAAAGGGGCTGTGCTCAGTGGCAGAGGGACCTCTCTGGGGATCACCTGGGTGCCATTGGGAGAACAGTGCCGATTCTCGAGGCTGAGGTCCGGGAAGGGGTTTGCATTGGTACTGCTAGTCCTCTGCTGTGTGCAGGGCTAAAGGCAGCAGCTGTTTCGTGAAACACAAGCAGGTTTAGCTCGCTCTGACCCTGTGCTGACGAACGCCTTGCTGGTTATTTGCAGCCCCACGCTCTGCCAGCCCTGCCCAGGCCCAGAGCAGCAGCACGCTTGGTTCTTCCCCAATTCCTTATCATTCAGCGATCAGTAAAGCGTTTCAGGGAGCGAAGGGAGGCCACCGATTCAAACAGATTCCCTCTCACCTCCCCTGCTATTATCCTGAGACACCTGTTACCCTGAGCCCAATACAATTTCTCTGGAAACTGAGTTTAGCGCTGCTTTGATCCCTGCATCTGTGGTAAATTCCTCAGCAGAACAGAACTGTTGGTTCCAGGAGAGATTAACATTGAAGTTACATCCTTTTTAAAGTGACCTCCAAAGCTGTGCATACAGCTCTGCTTCCCACTGCTTGACAGGGGATGAAGAAAGTCCTTTTGTTGTTGTTTTTCTGAAGAACAGGACAGTTTCTTTTTTCACTTGAAAGGCTCCAACTCTGCACGTCTTTGTTTTGCTCTATGCCCTTTCAAACACGCAGTGCCAGCAGGCTCCAAGACCCCCCAGCCCGAGGTGAGCAACAGGGGAAGGTTTTAGACAACTTTTTTGGTTTTTCTTTTTATTATTGTTCTTGCTAAAACCAAATTCAGCAACTCCCTGGCACACACATGAAAAACTCTCCTTGCAGAACGCCTCCCGAACAAAGCTGAAGTGTGCCTACATTACGTCTTTGCAGAGCCATCTACAAAATACTGAAAGCAAGACCTAGTTTTTTGGAGATATTTCTGTGGCCAAGAGGTAGACAGAAAAACGCCTCATAGCAGTCTGCCATCGAAAAGAACTGGAAAGGACAAACGCAGATCCACCCCATTTCCCTTTTGCAAAGTGCTGTGGAAAGGGACACGACTGCTCCCCAAAGCACCCCCAGAGGCAGTCCCGACCCCAGTGGCAGGATTTGCCTGCTCAGGTGCAGCGCCTTGTTACTGGGAACAAAGAGGCAGGCAGAGGCCTCTGTGCAGCTTCACAGATTGAGCAGCTGGTTTCTCACTCCTCCCCGTGGTTGGAGAACATAGAGCTGGGCTGGAGAAGGCGGCAGAGGACGGCCAGTCTTGTCTGAAATCAGGAACTGGCTGGAGGATTCTTGACTTGTGGGGCAACAGTGCTGTAAAAAGAAAAGAGACAGTCACGTCCAGCAGGCAGGCAGGACACCAGCAGCCAGAGAACGTGAAGAACCAGGGGCTCCCGCAAATAAAACCTCACTGCTGGCAGCAGGAGAGCAGCTTAGACAAGCACACCTTTCAGCGTGCTGTGCAGACTACGAAGCAGCACACACCAGCCCCCGTGGGTGTCGAGAGAGCAATCTTTGCAGCCACACCACCACAAAAACCACTAAAAATGCTCTGGGCTGCACAGAGTGTGACCCTGCCACACAGGCAACTGGGAAAATATGGAACCTGAACCAGAAGTGCCTAAGGCAGAGTCATTCTGCAGAGACAGAGGCTCCCTGTTCACTGTGGTGGTTTGATCAGGGATGGGCATTTGGGAATTTTCTCACTCCTACCCAGTCAGCCTCCAATACTAACACCCTCCTCAGGAGAGACAAAAACGCTAGACTCAGACGATCTGCTGGAAGATATTTTAGTAGCTGTAGTTCAACTGCGAACATACAAAAATGCATCATCGTTCTGCCACCACTTATCTCTGTGGGACTCTGCCCAAGAGGAGCCACATACATGACAGAGAACAGCACCAAACACAGGCTCTCACCTACTCCATCTCGGTAGCACCATCTCACTCCAAATGCCTTTGACACAACAAAGATTTAATGTATTACACAACGAAACATCTCTTTTTACATAAGGAAATAAAATTATTTTCCAGTTACCCTTTTGTAAACAAGATAATTTGCTTCCCAGTAAACAAAGCCAGAAGATCACTGGAAGGCAAGCAGCATGCTCTTTCAAATAATATCTAGAATCGTATTACTGAGGTAACTGCTTGGTATATTTGCACCGGGCTGTATTACGTCACCAAAGCCTCTGCCAGCCAGAACGCTCACTCAGATAAACAGGCAGTGTCACATCCCCTCGCTACCTGCGGCCCTGAGCAGCGTTCAGCTGATCCTTCATGGCTATGGCATGTTTGAGCAGGCTGTCAATGCTCTTGAAGTACACGCTGCTGTCAGTCATGTTCTTTATGGCACTGAAAGAAGAAAAGAGGGGGGGTGGAGGGAGAGGGAGGACTGCTTAGTATTTCCAAAGGCATCGTGGTTTTAGAGCACGCAGCCCCTGACAGAGAGGACTGTAAATAAGAAACCTCATCTTTATATGGCGCGTTGCAGCTTCACACGCTAGCTAGCTGGTGGGTGGATTAACTGCAGATCTGCAGGTCTGCACCACGCACAGAACTGGGGAAGAGCTGGCACGCTCAGAGCGAAGCCCCCGAGACCCACGGTAACAGTTCAGAGAGCACTGCCTCGCACCCTCACACCCCCACCCCGACTGCGCTCTCTCCCTGGCTTACACCAGGGAGGCATCAGGGCAGCGCAGGCGGCTTCTGCTTTGTTTCTACCACAACACCTCCACCTGCAAACACAACCCTCCTGCTCGGATGAGTCTCTCGTACCTGCAGGCGTACTCCACTGTGTAGATGGCTCCTTGGCTTTGCTCCTCCCAGCTCTGCATGTCGGACTGAAAGAGAAGGCGGCATCGTTAGGTGCGCACTGGGCAGACGCTGCGGCGCATATGCTCTGCCAGCCCTGCCCAAACAGGGGCTTTGGCTGCTTTTCGCTGGAAATTACGCTTGGATTCTGTCTCCCATCTGACAGCCTGTGATGCACTCTGGGCACCACACACTAACATTTAAAAGAAACATTTATTGTGTGTATTTCTGGAAGCGCTACGAGTTCAGGCCAACACTTTGGATACTCTGGCAAAATTTCCCCTTGTTTTTAGATGTTTTAGCCCATGATCCAGCTGACAGCCACGGTCAGTCAGGCTGCAAGCAGCCAGCAACTGCACTGAGTGCAATGGACCAGCTGGATGTTTCAGAGCACTCTGATCTCCCAGTGTGTCCGGCCCAGCAGGCAGCCAGGATCTGAACCAACACAGCTCCTGTGGAGCCTGGTCCTTAGTCCTTCATGCAAAACCAGGTAAAAGTTCCTTTCACAGCACTGAAAGTTCTCGTTTCATCGGACCTGCCATTCATAAACATTTTCACAGCCGCAAGCGTCCCTGTCCTCCAGTCTGCTCCAAAACTCTGGTGTCTGATCCCAAGCAGCAGTCAGCACTGTGCCCTTCCTTTCACGAGCTCGGAAGGAGCCCTGTAAACTTCACACAAACTCAAGCAGCGCTGCACGCAGCCAGTTCTGGCATGGGACATAATTGTACGCTGGAGCTCCAAGGAAAGGGAAAACCAAACAAATACACAAATCACAATGAAAGCGCAGCTGAATTCAGAGGAGTAGCTCAATAGATAACTATTTCAAAAGTCCTTAAGTAGTTTGGGCACTCTTTAAAATATGTTCTCATGGGAGCTAATTCTCCAGTCTATTCTGCTGGGTCTAGTTACAAGCCAGAGGAAATCCAAGGGCCTCTTTCTGTGAGCGAAGGAGGTCGGGTAGGGGCTTGGACTTCGTCCAGAATCACTTCTGCTGTTCAAAGCCTGTCCTACATCAGGACGCTTGACCACATAGTTTTAACACACAAAAGAAACAAGCCTCTACATGCAATGCTCTAGGCAGTTCTCTGCAGGAGAGGGTCCTTCAACCCAGGACTCACAACCCCACAGAGACTGCGCTCGTCCCAGAGTCCAATCGCGTTTTACATGACTGTTATCTGTTGCCGGGAACACTTTGTGTGCAGAGGCAGCTGCAAAAGACGCAGAAAGTTTCCTACAGCTCCTCACCCTGCTCTCTCCAAGAGGTGCCAGATGATCTTTAACAACCATTTAGACCCCAACACGGCACTGTCTCAGTCGTATGTATCACAGCCGCTTGCCTGTGGTCCTGCCGTTTCTGAGCACCAGCGGATTTTAATCATTTCCCACTATCAGAGCCAGTGATGCCTGTTCCCAGCATTCCCACCACTTCCTGGGATTTTCATGTCCTTAATTAGGAACAAGAGCCTTTCCCCAGAGCTCCTCACTTCTTAATCTCTTCTTGATGTCCTTTCTTCAAATTCCCAGGACATGCCCTCGGATGCGGTTTAAGAACTAAAGCCAGCTATTAATACACAATAGCACTAATGATACATTACTGGGGCTTGGAAGTAAATTAACGAGGAGATGCAAGTTCTCAAAAGACCAGGCGAAATGCAGGAAGGCCGCTCTGCGCGGAGCAGGGCTTAGCAGCGCAGCTACGACGCGCGGAGGCGGCGAGGGCCTTGCATCACGCCGTATCTTATCAGGGAGGTGGTAAATCTGCTTGGAGAATTTGAGATGGTGAGGAAGGTATTAAGATTATTGTTTTACCAAATCATAGAAAGTTGCTTGTTGTAAAGGCACGGAGGTCACCTTCTCTTTGCAGAAACTTTTCTCCCAGCCCCCTCCCTCCCGATTTTTCCTAGGTTTAATCTCCCTGGGAATTTCAAAGGCTGCGTCTCAGGAGAACTCAGCCAGCCAGAGACGGAGCTGCTGCACGGCTGAAGGAAAGCTGGAAACCACCAATAAATCCCGTTTCCTTTATACATTACGTACATCTTGGGACTAAATTACCTGAGAATGGATCCACACAGAACATTTCTTTTTCTTCTTTTCTGTTCTGAAGAATTAAAACCACCTCACTTTAATGCCTTTGCTCTGATTTAGATAAAACCTGACAGCGTTTTCACGGTGCACAGCCCTGCTGACACCCTCCTGTTCCAGTCTCTAGCCACAAAGCCGATGGGCTCTGGCAGAACAACCCAAAATATCCATCCCCATCTAATTGAACACTCCGCTGTGACGATGGCCCTGTCAGGGCCCTGAGCACATCCCTCTCTCCTGGGGTTTGGCTGCCTGGGCTCAAGGGCTTGACAGGCCCAGCCTGTTTGCTGCAAACAGCAATGCCCAAACTGGGATAAAATTAGAGTGGGATCAAGGATGATGGAGAGAACCTGGCCACAAGCCCATTACCAGCAGCCTGGCAGCACGGTCAGGACACTGGCCTAACTGAGTTGTGTTTAACCCTCCCAGTTCCTTCCTACCGGGGACTGGTTACCAGCAGGGAGGAGAGCATGCTCCCAACCATGATGCTGCAGCCTTGGAAAAAACAAACTTGGGAGCTGACGAGGCTGGAGGAAAAGTCACTAGCAGCAGCTCTGGATCTGCTGTTCTTCCAGCTGCCACAATTAATTTTCTTTCCATTTTCTCCCAGCTCTTGCCACATCAGTGCACCATTAAACCATAAAAGAAGCTGGAAGTGCCCATGCAGCGGGCAAAAAGAAATGGGTGTAAACAGCAGCACCTCCGAGCAAGCATCAGGAAATGTTTTCTAGCACCAGAGAGGCCAACAGGTAGTGGGGTGGCACCGGGGTAGTGCCCTGCAGTGCCCCGGGGCAGAGGGCACCGCACGGTCAGTTCAGCTTTGTCCTGACGTGCAGGGAGCACGGCGAGCTCTTCCTCGTGTACAAAGGCCCCTGCAGGGGGTAGTGGCCAGGGCAGGAGGGAGGCTGCAAGGCTGAACACGAAGGCATCAAAGACCAAAGGTATCTGATGCTTGTGACGGCTGCAGTCACACTGGGGGGGGGCGTGGGATCCTTGTATTTGCTGCTGGCATCCACAGGACAGCACGACCTCCTTTCTCACAGGAAGAAAGTGGAAAATAGCAGCAATTTTGGCTACAAAAGAGAATTCTCTGGGGTGGCTGCAGCTAGGAAATGAACTTAGACGAGCCAGAGAGGTCACAGAACACTGTGGATAACTGCCATGAGCATGCCGAGCAGGGAAAACGAGGGAATCGAAGGTTTTCAGAGATCTTGCCCAGCATAAACCCTGCTGCCAAACAACATGTTCTGTGTCCGGCGCCTTCACTCGGCTGTCGCTTCCATTAGCGCTTCTGCGCTGCCCCTCGCCCTCATCCCTGTTACGCACCGTTCCGTGATGGAAACTGATCTCTTCCCTCTGCATGACTTGTCATACAATTTGCTCAATTTCCTTTTGTTCAGAACACATTCCCTGAAATTGGGACTATCTTGATTAAATGAAAGCAAGTGACAGCTCAGGAATAATATTACAAACCTGTCTCCCACATGCCAGTGATGCAATCGCATCAGCATGTGCTATACATACATATACATCTCTATATACCTACCATTGCACACGGACGCGTATAGGAAACGTTAATAAATAATTGAATAATAAAGTGTCACAATCCAGGTTAATTTGGAAACCAGGGCTGTAAAGCAAAGGTGAAAAATGGGGCCTGACAGTGCATTAGCATAGACATGAAGCAGTAATCTATTCATGAGACATCACTCCTAATGAATCATGACTGGCAGAAGAGGGAGAAGGACAACAAGGCTGGCATTAAAGTGTCTGTGCTCCGTGCTCTGGAGGAAAGTAGGAGCACAGCTGTGAGATGCGATTCATTATCCTGCTTTGCCTCATGTGGGCTCTTCGCACTTGTTCCTTCACGCTCCCCCTTCCCTCCTCTCACCCTCCCCCTTATTTTATGTAGGAAATAAAAACCTCACAGCGTAGGCAGGGGTAATAAGATTTAACATCGCCCTTCTACCCGTACAAGACAGACTACTCATTTTTCTTTGTCTCCACGCACAAGTCCAGCTGTGAGAGCACAGGACCACGGTTGGACTCAAGTTTTCTTCCTCAGGTTTGCGGGTAAATTTGCAACATCCCCTCATCCCCTCCAGTTCAGACCGAGCTGGGGTCCCGCAGCACGCTGCACCCCGACGGCTGATTTCCTCCCTCCTTCTTGCTCCCCACCAGGGAGGTGAAATAGGGACAATGTGCCAAGTCAGGAAAACAGCTTGTGCCCGACTGTGTCACAGCTCTGGAGTCCAAAGCGAAGCGTGACTCACCTTGTGCTGTGCGAGCTCCGGAAGGGATCTCCGCACGTGCTCCTGGAGCCGGTACAGTGCCACGGAGGGCTCGTTGGCCAGGACGTACATGCTCTCAGTGAATTTGTCCGTAACTGCAACAAGAAAAACACCACAGTTATGGAAAGCGGGGAGCAACAGTGGGGAAGGCGGGGTTGGAAAGGGTGCCCTGGAGTGCTGGTCCTGTCCCCAACACAGTCTCCCACACCTGCACAGATGTGTGGGCTGGAGAGGTTCAGAGAGCAACCACTGCACCCTCCCACTCCAGCTTCAGCACCCACAGGGGCCTTCACAGCAAAAGGCCCAAAGTTTCCAAAGTGACAACGTACCAGAGGAGCGATTGGAGCAAAACCTCACGTATTTTGGATAACTAGTCTGTTGACAAGGATGTGAAAGCAAAATCCAGCTGAACGGGCAGTTCTGTTCCCACTCTCCCCATAACAGCATCTGCAGCCAGCGATGAGCTGGGCTCCAGACGGAGACAGACCAGCCTGGGATGTTACCGCCTCCACGGTCCCCTTTGAGCTCTGGTTGTTTTGGTTTCAGGGACCACTTGGGTTACGCCCGCCACTGGGCCCTTTCTGACCAATTTGGAAGGGGGCAGGAGATGAGCAGAGCCCAGCAGTGGCCTGGCTCCCGTTCCTGTGCCCCGCAGCTGCCCCATCCGGCATCTCCCTGTCTGGAGGCTCCCTCTCTCGCTATCAGCTGTCCAGGTTCAGCTCTGCTCAGGGCCTCGAGCTCTCCTGCGTCTCAGCCACCCCCTTTTGCTCCCCTCCAGACATCTCCCCCTGGTGACATCCTAAAAGTGTCCATGGAGGAGATGCGGTGGCCGCAGACCAAGGCTCAGGAAGCTTCAGTGCCGTTCCGAGCTGCCTGCTGAGCCGCTTCCCCCCCCTCCACCCCTCTTATCCTGGCCCACCCTCTGTCTGGGCCACCCTCCACATGGGAACACCTTTTCAGCCGGTGGTTTGCACAGCTACACCACAGCTCTGATCTCTCTTTCCCTGCAGGTTTGCAAGGAGAACGCTGACAGCTGCTAATAATTAATACACACAAATCAGGGATCGTTTCATTGTTCACAGTGGGTGTGCGTGGGGGTGAATCAGGGAGCGTCTTCACCAGGCTGAAGCAGAACACCTTCCAGCTGCTGCATAATTTTCTATTTTTAAGGAAAAGCATTCTCTGCACCTCCCTTCAGCTTTTGTGTCGGTGACAATTGCTCGGATACCGCAGCTCCATAACGCCGGCAGACACGCCGAGCCTTCCGAATGCAAATGGGAGTAAGTGCAAAACTTTACAGGAATAATTATACCCACCCGGGACAGAGACGGCAGCTGTCTGTCTGTCTGCCTGCCTCCTGACACGAGATACACAACACAACCACGCAGCGGGAGAGGAGGACACCAGGCAGCTCCCCGGCAGGGCCA
>VYZW01018782.1:5605-17929 GCA_013401315.1 Balaeniceps rex | reverse complement strand
TAATGGACTTTGTAAAGGCAAAATAAGTAAGGCTGATAAGCTATTCCAGAGATGAATAAAAACTTGTAGATTTTATCTAGTTCTTTATTTATGGACAATAATTTTGCTCTCCATCTGAACAATTTTATTTCTTCTGATAACAGTCAGTTGATTTTATAACATATATTCATAACCCTTGCTTTCCAAGAGGGTTATCCTCCCCTGGAGAAATGATTGAAAAGGTTCATTCCATGAGTCCATATCATGATGTGTAGATTTATGTCTTATGCAACCGTATTACAGAAAAAAATGCACTTCGGCTTCTTTGGCTTGTGATCCACCAATGCAAGGCTTTTGACTTCTGCAGGTGGTCTTTAACATAGAAACGTGTTTTGTTAATGCCAAGAAATTGGGCTAGGGTAAGACAGTGTCAAAGAATATAGAGCTAGAGATCAAGCAGCTTTGTGTATGAAATATTTTAATGTCCCCTGGGAACTGTATCAAACAGCAGCAATGTAGCTCCGGTTCAGTGCACCAGCTGCAGGGTATGCACTGCTCTGATCAACACCAAGAGGGAAGCCAGTTGTCAAAATACAAGTTGAATGCTGCTTACATGCTTAATAACAAATCCTAGATGTGAAAAACTACTAGTCATATGTATTTATCTCTCAATTTCAATGGGTCTTTGCATGGGGTAATTAACTCTTTAATGACAATCACACCCTAGAAGGAACTGCAGAGGATGACACAAAGCAGTGGCAGACCCACCAAGTAGTTTACAGAGAATTCACATAAACTGCTGTCTGCCTTTCCCACCCCTGTACTCCCTATCTTGCCACCTTTTGGAGGACCTTCGGGGGACAAGAGAAGGAAGAACAGGAAGCTGGGAAAGGGAGAAACATGACGGAGGGGAGAGGACATTCCCCATTCAGCCATGGAAAAACGTTAAGTCAGCTCAATCCAGCTTGTGTAACTATACCCCAATCTGGATCTCTGTCCTATATCCAGCTGCCTCTTTTGCCTCTAAAGCTTTACTAATAAATCAGGTCTTATGGGGAGCAAAAATGCTAGACACTCTCAAACCACTTGTGACAGATTAGGGTCAGGAAATGTGGCCTGGCTTTTGATGAGCTATTTAACAAGTCCTAATATCCTTTAACATTAACATATCTGTGATTTCCTGCTCTTGCAGANAGCTGGGAAAGGGAGAAACATGACGGAGGGGAGAGGACATTCCCCATTCAGCCATGGAAAAACGTTAAGTCAGCTCAATCCAGCTTGTGTAACTATACCCCAATCTGGATCTCTGTCCTATATCCAGCTGCCTCTTTTGCCTCTAAAGCTTTACTAATAAATCAGGTCTTATGGGGAGCAAAAATGCTAGACACTCTCAAACCACTTGTGACAGATTAGGGTCAGGAAATGTGGCCTGGCTTTTGATGAGCTATTTAACAAGTCCTAATATCCTTTAACATTAACATATCTGTGATTTCCTGCTCTTGCAGACAACAAGCACATCAAGAAAGAAAACGCAACAAGAACACCAAGTGATTGTACACAAATTGGATATAAGCAAGTGCCAGTCCTGCCAGTCCTCACAGCTGCACCTCTACCAAGAAGGGGCAGCATCTCAGCAGCTTGACAGGTCACACTTCGGGTAGTAAGGGATGAAATAGTAAAAGTTCTAATTAAAGTACAACACCAACAGCTCAGCTGTCTTCACAGTGCACTCAGATACCAGCCCATCTGATGTAGCTTAGTCTGACCTAATTAAAGGGGTCTCACAGCTGTATGACATGGCAATCCTCAACTTGGATGAGGAAAAAATCCCCTTCCTCAGTCCTCCCACCTCATCTCAAACAAAACACAGCACCAAAAATATATGTGCCAACTAAAATATGCAAGGTGAAATCCAAGTAAAATTGCAGCATGGATAAATGCAACCCTAGACTATGGGTTTGTGCTAAGTGGCATGGGGAAAAACCATATTCATTACAGAAAATGATAGGAGAAAAATAGCTGTTATATGTAGTTTAGAATCCAGTGACAATTTACATCTGAAGTTATTAATAACAATTGCAGAGCACTGTGATAATCTTATTTGAAGTGTTTTTGCAATCGAACCTCCTGAACATGGACATTGCTAGTTTGACTTACTTCAAAGTTAAATGGCATAATCCATGGTCAGTGAAAAGAAGAATCTGTAAATTCCTTTGTTGGTGCCTTTGGAGAAGGTGCTACCATTATGGAGAGGCAGAGGGAAACAGGGGGCAGGAAAAATTTAAAAAGAAAATTGATTTCTACATTGATTAAATTGGATTTATATAAAGTACTGTCAGTACTTTATATACAAAAATATATATATACTTTATAATTGCAAAAAACCAAACATTAAACGAAATGTGGGGAACTAAGAAAGAACACTCTAGTTACTATATAACTGGTTTATACTAAATAGGGTTAGAATACAAGTCCCTATTACCATGAGGAATACTTTTTTTTTTAATAGATAAGATACTGTTCAATTTTGTCATGTCACTGATACAGCATCTTTAAAAACTACTCTGGATTGTTAAAAAACTCAGTTTAAAAAAATCTTATTTCGCCATCTGCACAAGATTTTCCTCTTCTTCACCACCTTTCAAATAAGCTATCTCAATAATTCACACATTATCAAAAATCCCCCCACACTAACCTTTCTGAAGATGGAATTGTCAGGGCAATGTCTTGTATGGTTTAGGTATGTAAGTAACTGACATTTTCTGCATGAAAGTTCACAGAAGGGCACATTAAATTACACCCTGCAGATGCACTGTGCAGTAGTCTATGGACTACACGTTTTCTTTAAAAAAAAATTTAAAAAGGGGGCAGGATTAGATACATACAACCCAAGGCACAGATAAATGCTGTTCACTTTATCCACTAAGGCGCAGATGGATTTGAATATTTCGCCCAAGTGCAGAAAGAATGGAATTAAATTATGACAAAATATTTCCTTTCTTGAGGATACGTTTACTAAATCTTGAAGGCATATAGAGCTAACAAAAAATCCCTTAGGAATGCATAAAGAAGAAATCTTCCTCCCTCAATTTCATTTAGCTTTTTCTGTTTGATGCATTTTCAGATATTAGTTCATGTTTGCTACCACCTAAATTTGGTTGGGCCACGATTCCACCTACAATACGTAATTTACTGTGCCTATTTGAGATAGTGGCAGCACGCTTTCTAAAATTAGAAAAGAAAAACACAACAAACACTGGAACCAGGCCCTCCCTCACCAATGGCAGGATAACATAAAAATTTCCAAAGGCTACCAAAAATTAAATGATCTCATACTTTAACTCACTGTGCGGAGTGAAAGAACTTTAGATTTTTCTACTAGAAGCAGTCTAGATACTTTGTGAACCACACACACTTGTCTCATGTAAACTCACTACATGGGAAATACCACATGCTTGTGTGAACCCCTAGCTAAACGTGAGCACAAGTGGCACTGCCTGATTGCTAGGATGGAGTGCGGGCTGTGAATTTGTACACCTCCGTTTACCTTTACCTTGAGAGAAATCCCACCAACAATGAAACCTGAGGGCCAAATGAGGGTCGTTGAGTGGATTAGAGTGCAACAGTCCCTGGGATGGAGCTGAGTAAGCAGTACAGCTGTGTTCTTAGAGCATCACAGCTAAAGCAGCCAGGCCTATGCTAACAAAGCCTTAATTCTTTCAGCCTATGAGCTGCTGTTCCCATACAGTGCTGCACTGTCAGGAGGATATCTTAAGCAGGCTTGCAGCTAGCTTCAAGCTAGCTGCAAAGGGGGAACTCCTCTTTACAAGCCCCTGTGTGCTGCAGACACAGCACCAAATTCAGTGTTAGGTTTGTCTGAAAATAATAGGTAAAGCCAATGAAAGAATTCAGTTTACTGAGCAACAGTGGAGAAAAAGCCTTTTCTACCAGCTGATAATGACCTTTTCACTTACTATAGATAATGGTATTATACCATGCAAGAAATCACTGCATAAAAAACAAGAACTTGGAAGACTAATTCGGAACCCAGAAACTGGTAAAGAGGCCAAACCAGTGCCTCCTGCGGCGATGGGATTGCATTAGGCCATGGTCTTTTAACAGATTCACAGGCTTAAGGCAACAGGCACCATTACAGTTATCTCTTCTGACCTACTATTTCACTAATAATTTTCTGTAACTATCTCCTATTTTGTTTCTGAGAATTATAACGGCTTTGAAACCATTTAAGAAACACATCAGAGAAGTAAAGATGGCAAAGATTGTTAATTAACACCCTGTAGTTTGCAGTGTCAAAAGCTTGATCAAGCAAAAGGGGTTCTCAGAGTCTCCTTTGATCAAAACTAGTGATGACTTTGCTTCCTAGTTCTGGTTGTGAAAGTGCAGTGTACCAGGATTGCCTGGGGTCTGACTGTATACCATTCAATAATCTACATTGCTGTAATTTCATTGTCAGAGATTTGATTATAAGCATCATATTCTACCACTCTTGAACAAAACAACCCTCCAAAACAAAAGAAAAAAGAGAGAGGATAAATACATTGGTTTATTTCATTCATAAGTTACTATTTAAGAAATTCACTTTTAAGTCTCAAATGTTCCCAGTCGCTCTTGGTCTCCTTTGGGATGCTTTTAGCTGCACGCCCATCCTTCAACCTTCTTCAACAGACTCTTCTGAATAAATAATTTCTATTGTTAGTTGCCATTTCTTGTACTGCTGAGGAACTTGCTAGCTTTAGTCTTCATAACTAACTGCTAGCTGTTCTCTCTGTTTCTGACAAATCTCCATCTTATGGGTTAAAACAAAGTTTCTAAAGTATTTCCTTCGGTGTAAAAGGAGTGCTGGATTGTCTTTCCTTGACATTCATCCTTAGCTCACCACAAACAGAAGTGTTTGTTTTACACATCAGGTTATATTATAACCTGGCTTATGTCCACACATAAAGGAGCAGAGAAAATGACAGATGGATGAACCCAAATAAACTGATCAATGTCAAGGGGCTCCTGCCCTGGGTCCTCCCCAGGCCATCACAGTGAGCCATCAGCCATGATGTCCAGGAGTGCCACCCACCAGATGGAGAACATGGCTTCCTGGGAGAAGCTCTCTGGATCACCCTGCAGATTGAAGGCATTACTGCCTACAGGGGTCTGGGACTCCTTATGGGATGCCGAGAAGAGCATATTGTCATTGTACAAGGCATATTATGGGATATTTAGAGAAAGGACCAGAGAGGGATGGACCAAGGTGGATTGGGAAACAGCTGTGGTAAACAGCAGGAAAAGGGAGTAAAAGGGACCTACCGGTCCTTGTCTGACCATGCCTTCTGTCTGATCACCACAGTCTGTCCTGTCTTCTCAAAAAACTCCATTTCTAACTATTTTTCTGGGTGAGAAACTCTCCATCCTGTGTGCACGTGTGTGTGTGTATGGTGGTCTGAGTGCCAACAACTGGAAACAGACCATGGGGCCTGTGGTGCCTATTGGCAGCATCTGCTCCCCCTGGCTACTGGCTAGATGTGAGGACGTGGAGCTGAAGCAGCTTCACCTCTGTCAGGCTACTGGGTCCAGCAGCTCCCCAGCATTGCTAACAGGAACCAAAAAGTGACAGTCAACCCCCAGTGGATGGTAAAATTGTGCAGCATGGCCACCAGTGCTGACAGAAATACCAGGGTTTATCAGCTTCCCTTGTCTGAGAACAGTTTGCTCAGACGTCAGTAAGTCTGTTACTTAAGGTTTCAGTGAATGTTTAAACACATTTTCTGTAGGCATATGCTGGTATATTGAGCTAAATCATTATCTAAAGATGGTTTACATAGAAACATGAAGATCTTCATCTGCCAAAAGTTGAGCACATTAGCACCAATTCAATATATTTATAACTCTAACATATGAATGTAGAGACTACTTTTACCTAAAGAAATGCAAGTGGACAGAGATCGGCAGGATCCGTCTATGACTTTGCTTTACAACCCCATTGAAAGCAACCAACCACTTCCTAGACAACTGCTAGAGGTAAGGTCAGCTTTTTTCCCTGCCATAAAAAAAATTTGTTGTCGCATTGTCCTGAAATGTATACACCAGCACACTCACACAGAGGTTAGATAAAATAAGTTTTAATTTTTTGTGAACTCTATCCTCTCATTTGATAACTATGATCTAAAAATAAATATGGAATACACATTAAAATTTGTACCAGCTCCACCATCTTCTATTTACTGAGCCCAGCGTACTGAAGTAAAGCGAGTAAATATTTGCAAGACAAATAGCAAGCCTGCAGGAGAAAGGACAGAAACAAAAGATCCAAACACATAGTATTTGGCAAAAGAGTTGATTTTGAAGGGGTGGGGAGGCATCTGAAAAAGAAGCAAATCTTACTGTCCAGTCAGTATTTGAGATTTTAAAACTATCCGCCTATGTTTCATCTGGAAATGACTAGAAATTAATGAATTGGTCTTTCAAATAAGCCTCCAGGCCTACACGCATCATTTATAATATCATTTCTACAGCACTTGTATCTTCAAATCATTGTACAAATAATTAACTTTACAAGATTACAAATCTTTACAAGCTGTGTGATAAAAGACATTATGATTTCTGTGTTAAGATGTGGAAATTCTGTCCCTACACTGTACATAAACTGATAGGCTGTAGGTAAAGGTAAGTGTTAGCTCTAAGACTTGAAGAGCACGATACTGGCACTAGAATCTTCACTTGCCAAATTATTAAGCTCAAAAATTAAATCACAGATCACATTAGATTGCCAAACTGTCTATTTATGCTGCAAAAATACTGATTGTCATTTTACTAGGCTTTGTAGCCATGATTCTGTTAGATCTTCAAAAGTGTGGGTACCAGACCTCCCAGAAAAAAATTGCTGTCTAGACCAGATTCATGGAGGATAGAATTTACCACATCTAATTTTATATATCTAAATTAGAATGGAGGGATCACAACTTAGAAATTCCTTTTTTCTCTCCACTGATCATAAAATGAGTTTAGGCTGACTTGCACCAATACAAACATCTGTATTTGGTCAAATGAATTCTGGTCCAGTGCTTATGGGGTTTTGATTTTTCAATGATTTTTGGTGGTGTTTTTTTGTTTGTTTGGGGTTTTTTTAAGAGGACTTTAATGTTTCTATTTTACTGAAAAGAGCCATGGACAGGAGAATGATCCAAAAATGAAATACTTATCTGGGATTTGAGGCTTAACTTTTAGTTTACACTCTACCAAAAAATTCTTGTATGACCTCAGAAAAGCTATTTAATCTGTCTGTGAAATAGGGGTCTTAGTTCTTCCCTGCTCTGTAATGGCATTAGGTAAATAAATACATCAACGCTTGTGAGACGTTCAGATATTACTCTATTGGTTGGCGTATAGATATGCCGATAGATGGGCAATTCTATAGCTTCAGGGAGACACTCCTTTATCAATTATTCCTGATATTTTTATGAATGTGTTTATGCATAGGGTGAATTCCATTTTTCTTACTTATACATAATCCCACATATATGAAATATTAAATTTTACATTCATATCAGCAAAATTTAAATGTATACTTTGCAGAAAGGTTTTTGACTTTTCAGCAGTCAGCCATCAAATCAATTTCTGATGATCTTCATTCAGTACTGTATTTTAATCAGTGTTAGATAAATAAGGGTCCCGCTTTTATGAATTAAAGTTCCAGATTAAAATGAGCAATGACTGTGTAATTTCTCACTAGTTAATCACAATAATTATTATTTGCAGATAAGTTCAGAGTACATCTTTGAGCACTTGTGCACTCAGATTTTCTAAAATAAATAATAATCCTTTTTAATAATTATCACACATCCTAATGCTTTCGGGAGATCAATTACAAAGCATCAAACAATTGATTTTCAACCCAGCAAAGCTATGAGTACTCTTCCCTGAATGTGAAAGGGGAAAATAGGTGGAAGGTTCCCTCTTGTACCGAGGACTAAAGTATAAGCCTTACCAAATGCCTTGTCTAACCTTTGTACCCTTCTAGATTTCAGCAAACTGACTCTGTCACAACAGAGTGACAGACATTCTCCCCTTCCAGCATCATTGTACTGCTGATCTAACAACCAGCCAGTTTGACTGTTTCTTTTTCCCTTCCTGATCCTGCAAAGACATTTAACTTTATTAGTCACTTCTTTGATGTAAAGATTCTGGTTTTTTCCAAAGTCTTTGCTTTAAATTTTATAAGAATACGTGAGACTCAGAGATTTCTGCAATCACACTAAATAAAGTTTACCTTAAAAATGAATGCAAGTAAAACACAGAGAAACAGAAAAAGCAGAAAATGGATGAAACTCCCTGAAGACTCCGAGATAATAGTTTTTCTCTCTTCCTCCCCACACTACATACCAGGGCCTGAATGGCACACCAGCCTGAGGAAGACCTTAGCAGCAGGTAGGAGCCATGTCTGAAGACCTCAGAGGCAAGTCAAGATGAAAGCATAAGAGCAATTACACGCATCTTCTAGCCCTAAAAACCTAAACCATAAACCAGAGACCCATGCAACAAGAAATGCAGCACTAACATAAGCGTGGCAGGCAACTTGCTTATTCCTACGTCCTGTCCAGAAGGTTTCCCAGAAGAGCTGATGGAACCTCCAGTCCCAGAGTGGAGCTGGGAGATCAGAAGAGCGAGGAAGAGGGTGTCCGGCCGTGTGGCATGGTGGACACGACTGCTGCATGCTATAGCCACTGCGTCTGAAATGAGCCCAGTGCAGTGCTATGTTACTAAACCAGTGCACTTTTGCCATCCTGAGGCATTAATAAATTCACAAGTCAGGCTACCAGAAGGCAAGAGAATATGATAGCTGGTTCAAGAAAAAAAGCAAGCAGTTCCAGGTGAGTTATTTTTATTTTCTTCCTGATTCGGGGATTTTTAAGTACATTTGGATCACATTTCAAACCTTTTCTCTTTCTGTGATGACTAAAAAATTGTTCTCGGTCAGATGAAAGCAGTATAATTGAAATCTCCTGTAACTATTCAACTGCAGGCATTTTGACTTTTTAAAAAACTATAATGTAAGATCATTCTTCACTGCCTTCACTAATGGCTGGTGAAAAGTAGACAACAGGAGTATTTGTTTCCATACTGATCGTTTTTGCTGCCTCTCTTTTTGCTTTGTTGTAACGGTCGCTGTGGACATAGCTATTTTTTTCTTTTTCCACCTCCTTTATTTAAAGATTTCCTCAAGGCTTCCCACATGCCCTGCTATGCAAACGCTCACACAGAGCTCACCAGCAGGGCTGCCATCAGCAGCAAAGCAAGCGAGCTCTCCTTTTACAGCTGACTAGCTTTAGTTGTACCAGCTATGTGCTGTCCCTTCGAACCCAACAAAACTCTGCTTCTCAGTTTCTGTAGGAACGTCAACAGTGTAGTGTTTTTTTCAGGGGTTTGGTTTTGGGTGTTTTTCTATGAGAGGGGTTTGTTCTAACTGGAGGGGAGAAGAGCAGGGGAATTCACACGTGATTTGAAGCCTCTGCATTTCTTGCCTCAGTAGATAAGATAAACCAAGCTTTCTCGTTACGTGTGAGTGCCTGGCTGTATGTTATTTTCCACACTAAGTCCAGGTTTGGTAGAAAGGAATCACAAAGACTGATAATGCAGCATTTTGTGAATGGTAAAACCTTCATTAAGCCCAAGTGGGGGAAAAAAACCCAAACACAAAAACCCACTCGCTAATGCTGAAGTAACACATGCCACCAAGTGCCATTTTCTGAACCACTCTTTTCAGCTGAATTAAGGTGAAATGTTCCTTACAACTGTAATCCTCAGGAAACAGACCCATCACATCTTCTGATTTACTGCTATTTATCCACTGGCAGAGTCATTACCAAGTGGCTAGATTACAGCTGCAGTAGACACTGTCTAAATACTGAGAAAAAATTCTAAGTTAGTGATGACTTCAAGTGCTTCAAAAATCACTGAAAGAAGCTCTTGCAATAAATGGTGGGCATTAAAGGAATTTTGATCCATCACATGATTTAAGTTTAATAGTGTTATTTCTGTCACTGTTGTATCAAGCCTCAAGCTGACAGTTGTTTGAACAAGGGAAATAGGAAAAGAGTTACCTGGTTTAGGTTTTGCCATGTCTTATCGTACAACTACATGCATAACTGTATGTGTGCTGTCTACTTGGTAATGTTGAAGCTCTGTAGTTTTATTCTGATAATATATGTAGAAGATAGTAATAAAACTAAAGACCAAAATTTTGTAAAACCGTTTGAATAAAAATATTTATGTTAAGATATTAAATAACACTTTTGGATTATAACAAATATTTTAAAGCCTCTTCATCTTTTTTCTTCCTTTGTTTTACTCTTGGCCAGAGTCTGTCTGATGACAGTTTTGGAACAACTCAGAATCCACTCAGGAAGTCTGCCTAGAAGCATTAAATTTCTGCAAGATTCAGCTATACTTCATAGCAGGTAAGGTATCAAAGCAACCAGAGTAGTGTTACATCTCCTACTCCCGAACAGCAAGAATGAAGTGACAGCGGTAAATATATACTTGAAAGAAAATTATTTTTAAGAAGGGCAAAGGCCCAAAAGTTGCAATTCTAAGTTTAAGTAGGGTAAAGTACCTCTGTCTTACCCTTATTTTTCATCAGAAAAGTGCAAGAAAGTTAAAAAGATAAGATTTTGCTACAATTATTTCATGTAGGCTCATAATTTATCCATATATGAAATATAAAAATAAAGTACCAAGATTTTGTCGAAGCATGCAATTAAAGTGCATAAGATATCCATTTTCAATTTCAAGTGCTATGACCATACCAAATGCAGCTCTTGCAGTTCCTTTCCTTCTTACTCTTTTCAAATTGTTAAATTTTATGTTTTTTTCTGCTTCTTGGAGTAGCAAAAATCCTGGTTTCTCTTTTGTTTAAACGTTATTCCATTAATGACCCAGTGAATCAAGGTACAAATACAGTGTCCCTCTTCTTTCTTCTTAAAGAATAGTGGTTGCATTTGATTTGCAGAGAGTAGGGAAATGTCTCCAGGATCATTTAGAATTCATGATTGATTATTAATTTTTAAGATAATTTTCCTTTTTTTTTAAATTTTAAATTATAGGTAACACATCTGACTCAATGTCTGTTGTTTTAAAATGCTCCTTAGTAAATAGAAGTGTACAGTTTTCTCCTATATGTGCTTCATTTCCAGATTTTCTTCTCTTTATCCCACTCCCCCAGGCTTCAGAGTACCCATCTCCATGGCAACACTCGATAAGGTTGGTGGGTGGTGTTATCACAGCAGGCTTCCCCACAGAAGGTCTCAGCCATATGGATTATTTATGAACTTGCGTGACAGCACCAGACCCACTGAAATAGTCCTTGAGCAAGTTTTCTTGTCTCTGAAAGCCAGTGATTCAAAGCAGGGCATCCTCACTGCAGTCAGCGCCCATGAGTAGAGAGTGGAGGAAAAGTACCACGAAGGTGGTCCCTCATCCATCCCCAAAGCTGCCTTGCCACTGCCTGCAAGTTTCTCTCACCCCAAATGAACACTTAATGACATACATCATAAATCATAAGTGTTATATAAGCCAATTAGTGAAATTGGAAATTTGCAGCTTCTGACAAGAGCAATAACTTTTCAGTTATACCATGACTAAATAGTTGATCCAACTGATACTGTTGTTGGGAGCTGCTGTTGCAGATACACTGCAGTACTTCTGTGTTAGTTCCTGGAAAAAACTAGCAGTTTGGCTTTGACACTATATTTTCTTTGCCTGATTTTTTTCCTAAAACTTCAGTATATTTTTTAGCTAAGGTTGTTGCATTTACACTGTATTCATGCAAATAGCACATACCAATTTTTTGAAAGGATCGCTGTAATAGCAACCTATTTCTTTAAAATAATAGAGTGCTTTGGAT
The DNA here is from genome assembly GCA_013401315.1 of Balaeniceps rex. Lineage (NCBI taxonomy): Eukaryota > Metazoa > Chordata > Aves > Pelecaniformes > Balaenicipitidae > Balaeniceps > Balaeniceps rex. The sequence goes on along the minus strand of VYZW01018782.1, from coordinate 6,039 downwards.
AAACATATTTTTTGAGCAAAATACATAGGGCTATAAGGGCCTGTCATATGCAACCCCTTTATCCAACCAATTTTATAAATTCATCAAGCTCCATCCTAGAGGGAGACAGATTTTTTCTATGAAAGAAAAAAACTGGTTTAGTTCTCATATAGGCATTTATGTGTTTTTTTAACATAGCCAATACTCAAGTTTTAATGGTTGTGATTTATCTTCCTAGCTATCCATATATTTATAATGTATACATATGAACCTTAATTGGTCACGGTAGACTTCCTTTATGATCAATAAGAAGTAGGAAATGTTGAGGCACAATTCATCAGATCCGTTATCAAAATCTGCTCAAAGATATATTAATTGTAGTCTAAGCACCATAAACACCAGCAAGAATTCACAGGGTAGTTCAGCCAGCTTTTTGGAGAGGAGCAGTTCAGATG
>VYZW01018777.1:10914-21277 GCA_013401315.1 Balaeniceps rex | reverse complement strand
GTGTGGTGTTCAGCTGCCGACTGGGGCTAAACCACGACAAGTTTGAATCTCCAGCAAGTTTTTTTTGATGAATGCTTATGTTTCTAAAGTACTTAGCCCATTTTCTCAGTGCAAAATTTTCCTGAAGCTTATCTCAAGTGTTTATTTTGCTTGGCTTGCTTGTGCAAACAAAAGGAAGAAGAAATTGTCAGGTTTATATATTTCCCATAAACATGCAGAATGCCAATAAACTGAAAATCAGTGTTTTTGTAATGCTATACAAAAAGATGGCTGGCTGATACCAAGATTTTGAAGTTAAATAGACCCATTGAATGAGATTATCCATACCACTCTTCAGCAAGTTACAGAAGGAACAAAGCAGCAGGCATCACATATGCATGCACAAGCTCCAGAAAAAAGCAAAAACTGAAGCAGAATTAGAGCTTTTTTAAACAAGAGGCTGCTGTGGTTGACTTGACTATTACCTAATTTAAACTGTGAGTCATAGAAGGGACCTGGCCTTTACATGCTGCTTGCTGTTGTCATGGGATCATTCATGACTGTCTGTATGACCCCAAAAAGTGTATCAGCAGGAAGAGTTGCTCACTGGCTTTCTACTGCTCCTTGCTCCTTCTGTCATGATGCAGCACTGCAGAGGAACCATCCCATTCAAGAAAAAAAGATTCTGATCTTCCAAAGCCCATGATTCTGTAACCCTTATTGTCATGGAGCAGAGCCATGAGTTTTCCCACTAATTTGAATCCACTAATTTGAATAAGATTATATAGAGAATAAGATCCTTCTCTCTGAAACAGAGGAAAGAACCAGTTGCCTGGTCAAGGGATCCAAGAAGAACCTTCCTCTGATAAAGTCTGCAGTCTTGCTCTTCATCTGTCTGTTTATTTTTTTTTCTCTTTATTAAATAGTGAAAACATTTGACTTATTCTCATAAGGATGAATAGCAAGGATAGGGGCAATGATTAAGACACTCTTCTCCCACATGGTACAGCTTTCAACAAATGCTAGACTTGAGAGGTTCATTACTAACGTACTTCCACCTGTATTACCACTGAAAAAGTAAACTAGAGATGAGGAAAAATATGTTGCCTGCTTGCAGTTTTTTCTCCTACACATGGATAATACTACCATTCCACTATTCAGCTATGATTACCATCAGAGCTCTTGTAATATTTGCAATACCCCCGCTACTTGTATTCTTACCCCTATTTTAGAGAGATAAATGAAAGCATAAAGGCATAAAATGACTTGGATAAGGTCACCCAGGAGGACAGTACTAGATGTGAGGCTGTCATCTGGTGTGCTGTACAAGTGTCTACATTAGAGTTTTAGTTCAGATGAAATATGGCCCAGTCCGTGTGACCAGATTAGAGCTCATCATAAGTGAGCCCTCAGCGTTGACACTAGGTCTTTGGCAACAACCATTTCTCTCTGCAGATTCACGCCTATTGCAGTGCAGAACATACTAGTATACATGTTGGCTCTATGCACTAAGCCACACCAAATAAAACTGCAAAGTCTTCCATGTAAACAAATATATATATATATATATAATTGTATATGCTACATACCAATTTCGGTTTTGGTATATGCTGCCAGTCATTTGGAATACATAATCAAGTGTAATCTTACCTTTTCAGCCAAGATTCACTCTGAAAAAGGTCTAGGAAAACTTTTCTGGCCTCCCTCTCTTAATGGAGAAACAGCCACTTCCACAGAATGATTTTTAAAATTTTAAGAGCTATCTCAGGAATTGGATTCTATTTTCTTCTATCCAAAGTACATTCAGAGAACTTTCCAATGATAAAAATATCTCTATGAGAGAATAGAGAAAATGGTTAAAATTAAGCATGATATTCAAGAAATAACCACCCTATCTTTTTTTTTTTAATGTTTTGTTTGTGACTTGCAATGCTTTTGTCTAACTTTGTCTAACTTAGAGATTGACTTTGACAAAAAGATGCATATGCATTCATTATTAGTTTGTAGAAGACCCATTAATTAAAAACAAACAGGGATAACATGTTTTAAAAGCACTTAAGTAGCCAGAGTAAATTTTAAAGTTCTTTTTAGGGAAAAAAAATTCCTTTTAAGTTAAGTTTTGTTAACTTTGAAAGAGACATAAGATCCTAAATTAATTTTTGAAAAAAATCAATGTTTTTGAAAAAAGGCTCATAAAATTGAAGTTTAGTGGGTTTTTTTTTATCTTATAAAATTATGTTCCCTGGGAAAAGAATATGATTGTCATTTGAAAGTTTTAAACACTTGTAATAGTAAAAAATATGCCAGATAAAAGTCATATAAATACAAGTGATGAGATTTGTCACATCACCTCTGAAAAAAAAATTATGAAACTAAACTTTCATGAAGAAAATAGTTACTGAAATCCATACACAGTTAAAAAGATGTTAACACCAATAGTGAGTAGCATACATTCAACTCAAAAGAGACAATGACAGCAAAAATTCAGGAAAAAAAAGTGTTAGTGCATTACTGTTGTTTATAGACAGCCATAAATACGGCTTTTGCAGTTCCATCTACACACAAAAAGATTTGTTAAAAGGCTGACTAATTCACTAAAAGATACAAATAAGTACTAGGAGAAGAGAGCTATGTTATTTCCTCTTCATTTGCCATTTCATCCTTCTGAGAAAGTTGTTCACATCAGGAGACTGTAACAAGACTAAATGCTATCCCACTTGTGTTTGAGACCTATGTGATACATTTTCTATTTAGAAACAAAACAGGCAGGCCGTTTCAATGAGATAGAGATTCCCTGAGGGACAAGAACAGTTATCTATTAAAATAATAGACAAAATAAAAGATTTGATCACCAGAAGCAAAGGAAGGCATACACAGTGCATGCAATATATACTTTTCCCTATGCATTTCCCTAGAATGATGTTGACAGCGGACAGTGACAGCACAACCTTACCAGTACTAGTATTTGTAGACAAAAGGAAGTCTGGCAAAGCGTGGTCAGCTAAATTTCATGGCTTTGTGTGACTCTTGGTCTGTTCTTTCTAGTGAGGCTGAATCAGGCACTGCAGCATGAAAGTTCTTGTCCAGCAAGGCGAGTGTCATACATACTTAGAAATGTATTTTTATCAAGGGTAGCTAAAAGTTTATTTCTAAATAATTTGTGTAAACAATATATGAAATATCTTAAGAAATTGAATTCTTAAAGTAAATTACTGAAGCACTTGTGATTGCTTCCCTTTTGTGCTCACCAGGGTAGATGCACATTTCTTATTAGGAGATATATCTAGCATAAGAATACAATAGATTTGGAAAGATCAGTCTTCCTAAACCTGAATTTAAACATAGCTTAAGCAGTAGGGTAGCTGGAGATCTACATTCAGGTGTGTCAATTGCATACAGAAGCATAGTTCCACAGGAAAACAGAGCCTAATCTATTTACACTTTTGAAGATTTGCATACTACTATAAACATGTTCCTGCCCTCTGGTGCTTTTACCTATTACTCTGTTTTAGCACTGCATCCTCAGCTATGGAGTTTATGTCACTATAATTTTATGATCAAAGTGTTATACTGCCATCCAAAATAAGGCCTCTAACCCTTTAACTGAAGGTTTTAATTGGATGCCTACAGTGGTAATCCAAGGCAGGGCATAGTACATTGAAAAATAGTCTATGAGAGCAGGAGCCTAGGTTTTTATGTTGCTGACAGTCCACTTTGGCCATTAGCCAAGACAAAAAAACCTGCTCTTTTCATTTTCCTCTCTGACTGATGGGCCATAATTAAAAGATACAGTCCTGCACCTACCAAGATCAGTGAAATGACTACCAGTCATTTCACAGGCCTGTGAATCGGGACCTAACATTTCAGAGGCCAGTGAATCAGGACCTAAATTCTCTCCTATATGGGTCCTTTGGGACAAAGTGCCATATAGCAAGCTCACTGTTCTTGCTCACAGTCCTACCTCAGAGAAAGAAAAAAAGGCTATGTGATCAGACATGAGTACCCTGCACCTGCTTTTCTTTTTCAGCATCACTTCAGAGTTGAAGCTGCTTTCACAGTTACTGAGTATAGGAAGTGAGAGAGAGAAAGGGAAATAAGGACTAGCTGTATCTCTGTAGTTTCATCACAATAATATGCATTTTACTCAGAGATACAGAAAGAAAAATGTATGCACAGCTAAGATTTCCTGAAAAAAGCCAGTTAATTTGGTTTTGCCTTGTTATTGTACCTGTAATGATTTATTTTTGATGTCTTTCTATTGGCTTAATGGAATAGTTCAGAATTTTGTGCTACTTCTAATGCTGAGTTATTAGATACTTTTTAATTCTGCAGCTACTAGTGTTTTCTTGCTTTGAAAAATAACATACTATGTCATGACTCTGACAGGAGAGTTCTTTTAATTGTTATTGGTCCATTAAAAATATTTCACTTTTTATTATATCTGATGACTCTTTTTCTTCTTTATATACAAGGTGACAATATTGATTAATCTTAATTTAATGAAAAGACCAAAGAGTTATAACACTTAAATGAAATTTAGCTCTTTAAGATTTATTGTGTCTAGAACAATGTAAATCAGTCCTATAGTATTATTTTCTGAAATATATTACTTGAATAACACCAATTAAGCATTTTAAGGAAAGATACTGTTATCTGTTGTATCAACGTTGAACTTGATTGACACAATATAGGCTTAGATCAACATAATAAAAACAGTAATTTAAAAAATCTAGGCCAGGTTCATTATGTAGTTAAAAGACCACTTTACCAAATATTATAGGTGTTAAGATAACTTTAGTATTGAACTACTTTTTATACTGAGAGGTTGCTATCCCACCCTTTACCCTGATGCTACTCATCTCTTCCCTTCTCTTGTGAATGAATGAATTGTATTTCCAGTGGTATAACGTGCTTTCTTTGAAGATTCAGTAACAGGATTGCTGTTATGATATATCTTCCCAATTATTTCACCATTACACCATTTGTCTTAGCTTTAAATCACTTGTCTTTGGATTGCCTTTATACACCTCATACTTAATGATTTTGTTGAGAAGTACTGAACAGGAGACAGAGTTTATTTCTAGACATCATTAGTTTCAACTCCCCAAGTGATAAAAAAATAAAAATGTTTTCTTTTTTTCCTCTTCGATCTTTCATAGTTTTCAACTTAGACTGCAAAACCTCCAATGTAGGAATAATTTCTAATCATACATATATGCTATACCATAAGAGCAATATATGATGGATCTACAGGAAGCAGCTTCCTGTAGGAACAATATGCCAGTGAAACAATACTCCATCTTGAAGTACACTGATGTATTCATGTAGGAATTATCTATTCTGTAGTTCATGGACTCAGGACTTTTTTCTTTTTTTTTTTCCCATTATTGTGACTGTTTTACATCTTAAAGGCTCAGATTTGGGTTTTTTGCACATTTAATACTAAAAATTTTTGAGCTATGACTAAAGGTGCATGTGAAAATAAACATTTACCAAGCTAGTCATAAAATTCTGTGGTTTAGAAAGTTCAGATACCTGTTATAACTTCAGAAAACTATTACTTTTCCTAAGTAAAAACTGAAACCTAAAGCGGTTTCAGTTTTAAAATAATAAAAAAACCCACACCACAGAGCTATACCTTAACAAAAGGCTTAATGTTGAAGATGTGCACCAACATAAATTTAAGAAAGTGACACAAAATTCCAAGGACAAGAAAATTCTGTGAAATTATTAAAGGATAAACAGTATATCCTCAGTTATGGGAGAGGTAGAACCTGCCTGTGGCAGCTTTCCAAAGGGATTGTGTTTCAGGCAAGTACAATCCTCCTTTAAGCTTTGAGCTGAGAACAGGAACATGCAACTTGTCTATCACATTGCTCCTTCCTTCATCTTGTTTTTTCTTCAGAGATCCTCCCACTAAAAGCAATGAGAGAACTCTCATAGCTTATCTGTACTGTCCATCTGAGATGCAAAATTCCTTGAAATTTGTCAAAGACAACATATGAACCAAACACATGGAAGTTTATCCTTGTTGTCTCTAATCCAAAATTTTTTTGGGGAAAAAAAAGAAAAAAAGAAAGAAAGTAAGTCAGTAGTATGACACCAAAGTATTTGCTGACTGTTCTGCCATAACTTTGAATAAAAATCATAAGCCCTTTCTCATCTGAAGAACTCTTTACAAGTGGAAGTATATATTTCATAATAATTTCAGTTAAAGTAAATAGAAATCATTCTTCAGTTTTATTTGTGAGCAACACTCTCCAGATACTAGCACCTTAGAAATCTCAGAAATGCCACAATTTCAAGTCAAATAAATTTGCAATGAAATTTGGATTTCTATAGTAATTAACCATAAAAAAAAAAAGTGTCAAACCCAAAATTGTTCCTTTTCTAATAATTTCCTTATCTTTTTTTCTGTTGAGAAAATAAATATTTTATGAAACTGTTATTATCAGGCTATTCACAATTCAACTTAGCACTTGAAGCACCTTATGTGTCTTTTGTCCAATTGACATATCAATGTGACTCTAACATATCCTTTCTCTCTCCATCAGAGTATCTGTAGTGAAATTTAGGTCAGCTGTAACAAAAAGTTTCTGCTTTGCTGAGCCATAGGATCTGTTCCTTCTATTGTGAATAGTGTCATGCTCCCATGAGCTCCAGAAAGAAAACCTGCCTTTTTTTTTTTTAATTGGGTTTTTGTTCTCTGTTTTGTTCTATATGACTGTATTTCATTTTATATTTCTCAAAACTTTAACAAACGTAAACAGAGATATGCAAACTCTCAGTGCAACTCTACATAGTACTCCTTTCTTCTCTCTCCTTTCTCTGAATGGGCAAACTCCTCAACTAGTGCCTCTGAAATGAGTCAGAATCAAGTCCACTATTTGTTTTACTAATATTAGTTATAACACACATTTGAAGAACAACAACAAAAAAATTAGGTAATTAGGACACTGTTCCAAAAATGAAGAGGTGTGGGCCCAAGAAAAGGACTTGAATTCCAGGTTTAGCTACCTCAAAAAAATTGTACTAATTTCTAATCTATTTTGACAAAAAAAAAAAAAACAGACCAAAAAATCCAAAAAAAGACTACAACTCTAGATTTTCAATGAATAAACACAGTGTTTACTTTTAGGCATTTCTGAGACTTTTAGTCTGACCTTTGAGTTCTTTATTATTAGGTTCTTAGAAGATTGTGAAACCTTGTACTATGGGTGGTCTGAGATGTTTTGGGGATTTAAATAGCTAAATTCCACCTCTGTCCCAGTTCAGGTACCTTGTGCCTGTGCTTTGTTTACTATTTGATAGAAATTAATTTATTTAAAAGAGATTTGAGAACCTGTTCATAATGATGTTTCTCATTTCCTGGAACTGTGAGTTGACTTACTGGTATGAGTTACATAACTGCTGAATACTTAAAGCTGTAACTGAAAAATCAATGGAAGCTAAGATTTGAAGGAATGAGGTTCTACACAGTTAATACATAATGCTATGTGCTCCAGAAACCATCAGAGCATGTAATTTTTGATTGGTCTTTCAAAACTGGCAGATACTTTGACCTTAAATATTGGTGCTTCAGTTCTTCCTTTATAAAAAGGGGACAGTGTTATTTTTCTTATACCAGTGTTGTGAATATAAACTAGATAATAACTGTAGACAATGCAGTGTTTTGGTGGTGCATTAGTGCATAATTCTGTCTTCACAGCAGTGTTCACATAATGTGCGCTGAATAAATTGTGAGATTTCAATTGAACAATTAGTAGAATAGCAATCCATAGTCAAAGGTGATCATTAAATCACCATCTGTTCTCCAACTAAATAGAAAAAGTATAAACAGGTCGTTAAAGTCTATATTGCAAAATTAATAAATTAATAAATTGCACATGCACAAGCAATTTTGTCAACCCTGTCAGTTCCAAAAGACTGACAAACTATAACAATATCAAGATTAGTATCTGATGAGAGAAGTTTCACAAGATATATGGGTTTGAATGACTTGGCTGAAAAGGAATTAAAACCACGGTTAGAATTTAGTTTATGATTAGACATCTAAATGTAAGTAAGTGACTACATGTTACTGTCTACTCATGAATTAGATGTTTAAATTCCCACCATAGTCAATAGAGATGAGAGGCTTAATTCATCTACCTAATCATGGAGATAGTTGAGACATCTAACAGGTATGACTGTTGGAAATCTGACATAAAGCCTATTGGAGATTTCATTCATGTGGCACAGGGATGGCAGCCACTGTACCATAAGGCATCTCAAATGGTATGAGACAGCTGTGGGTGGGTTACAGTTAAAAAAGCCCTAGCTGATACAATCTCTGGAATTTATTCCAGCTTCCCAAGCTGCCTAAGTTAAAAAGGAAGTGTTGTTCAGCTAGGCTTGAGCATCAGCATGAAATAAATCTTCCATAGTGCTTAAATTTGACATACTCCTTTGTATAGTCTTGGCCTGTGTACACTTTCTCAGACAACATTGTGGTGTTGGGAACATAATATGGGCCAAGGATTCTTCTCAGCAGTTGGTATGGATGACCATACTGTTTTGGGAAGTGAAGAGAAGGAATTCGATTGATGTGAGCTATACCATGTCAGTTAGCCCTAGTCTCTTGTATTTTATAGCTTAGATGCTTAGAACTGGTGTGTTCTGTTCACAATCTCTTAGTGGTTCTTCAGTGAGGATACTTTTTGAAGCACCTAGCTGTTTTCATGAGCAATGGAAGTAAAGAAACTGGAGATGGATGTTAGATTCCATTCTCCACTTTCAACATTCGAACATAAAAGTTCTTCCTAGCCCTTTGTCACAATTGAAAAGGGGTAAGTTAGCAAATACAAACTCAGTAAAAGTATATTTTGTAATGTACTGTTATTGCCAGGTGAATTGATGCTAATGCTATTCATATTCACTTAGCAAATATTTACCTAACAAAAATTATTTGGGTTCCTCAGCAGCTAATAATTCACAAGACCAGGTGCACTGTACAAAAGACATTTGTAATTTGAAGAGACGAGAAGGAGTCTATTGACTCTTTCTACTTCAATAACATGATAATTTCTTCCAAAACTTCCGTCTGAACATGATACTATAATGCTTTAAATTCTCTGAGATAAGCATGAAGAAAATGCACAAGTGGCTAAAAGACCTTAGCTCTCATGAAAGATTTGTGTCCTACTTATTTATGAAGTTGATTGATGCATGACACAATTCCAGCGTTTCTATCTCACAGTACATAGTGTTATTGAGAAGGATAGCTAAAGGGAGACCAAACGACAACACGACTATTTTTTAAAGTTTTTTTTTTTTAGGTGACCAGTTCAAGGCTAATGTGTGTGTGCATGGTGTTGTTAAAAGTTAAAAGTTGAATACTGTCAAATGATCTATGTGGAATTCAGTACAGTTTAATATTTACCTTTCAGCTCCCAGTGCAGAAGAATGGTATGTAGCTATCACAAGAAAAATTAAAGCGTGCAGCCCACAAGCAATGCATGCTGCCCACAAGCATTGAACTGTTGCAGTTTAACTCCAGTAGGCAGCTCAGCCCCACACAGCCACTTGCTCACTCCCCCACAGTGGGACTGGGGAGAGACTTGGAGGGGCAAAAGTGCAAAAACTCGTAGGTTGAGATGAAGACAGTTTAATAGATAAAGAAAAAGCTGCATGTGCAAGAAAAGCAAAATAAGGAATTAATTCACTAATTCCCATCAGCAGGCAGGTGTTCAGCCATCTCCAGGAAAGCAGGGCTTCATCATGCATAACAGTTACTCAGGAAGGAAAGACCATAACTCTGAACAGCCCCCCTTCCTTCTTCGTTTCCACAGCTTTAATTGCTGAGCATGACATCGTATGCTATGGGATATCCCTTTGGTCAGTTGGGATCAGCTAACCCACCTGTGTCCCCTCCCAGCTTCTTGTGCACCCCCAGGCTATTTACTCGTGGGGCAGTGTAAGAAGCAGAAAAGGCCTTAGAATCATCATAGAATCATAGAATGCTTTGGGTTGGAAGGGACCTTTAGAGGCCATCTAGTCCAACCCCCCTGCAGTGAGCAGGGACATCATCAACTAGATCAGGTTGCTCAGAGCCCCGTCCAACCTGACCTTGAATGTTTCCAGGGATGGGGCCTCCATTACCTCTCTAGGCAACCTGTTCCAGTGCTTCACCACCCTCATTGTAAAAAATTTCTTCCTTATATCTAGCCTAAATGTCCCCTCCTTTAGTTTAAAACCATTACCCCTTGTCCTGTCACAACAGGCCTTGCTGAAAAGATTGTCCCCATCTTTCCTATAGGCCCCCTTTAAGTACTGAAAGGCCGCAATAGGGTCTCCTCGCAGCTTTCTCTTCTCCAGGCTGAACAGCCCCAACTGTCTCAGCCTG
>VYZW01018765.1:8003-32929 GCA_013401315.1 Balaeniceps rex | reverse complement strand
AGAGACAGCTTAGATCATTGACTTCCTCTAAATAAAAAAGCTTTGACATGGTTTTCAGAATTTCACCCAAAATGTTGAGAAACTCATAAAAATGAAGAAATCAAAATGAACTTGGTTTGGTACAAAGTCCTGAGACTATACAACTGCTAAATCAACTGGAGTCAATCCTATCCACAGTNTTCATTGACTTCCTCTAAATAAAAAAGCTTTGACATGGTTTTCAGAATTTCACCCAAAATGTTGAGAAACTCATAAAAATGAAGAAATCAAAATGAACTTGGTTTGGTACAAAGTCCTGAGACTATACAACTGCTAAATCAACTGGAGTCAATCCTATCCACAGTGAGCTGTGTTTTCATGCTTTCAGCTTCTACATGCTTTCAAAAGATAGACCGACAATTTTTCTTCTGACTCAGCTATTTTATGAAGGATCTAGGACAACAATCTTCGTCTCAAAATGAGATATATTTAAAAAGTGTGAACAGTGTAATGTTCCTGAGGATGCATGGGCAGTTTGCTTTTATAATGATAATGTTCAACCGCGTTCCAGAGAAAACATGGAATTAGAGTTCTGGCTCAGTGATACTGTTTAGCAGTCAGATGCCATTAGCTTCGAGGTGTTCCTTTTGATATACAGAAGCTCTTTGTTACAATGATCTAAGCTGTCTCTCTGGTTTAGACAACCTTAGTGCCACAAATGCCAACTAAAATAATTTGATTCCAGCCTTGCTCTTACCAGTCACTAACATGGCATACTTTGACACTTTTTGCCCGGTCTATCAAAGATTCTTTGATGTTTTGCTCCATGTTAGACTACAGAGTGGCTTGCTCTTGCTTGTAGATATTTAAGTTGTCATAGCAGAGAGGCTCACTAAATTAATGTGGTCTGTCATGATAATAAAGTCTCATAAAGTACATAGTATAGTTGGGCAGACTGTACAAAACTTTATTCTCAAATGTCTTTAAAATCAAATCATTTGTCAGTATTCTGAATCACTTCATTCACTTTTTGGTGAATATTTATGTAAGCAAAGCTATTGTTGCAGGAATATTGGCAAGCATTTGTAAGTATATATATCTGGAAAAGCATCTATGTTGGAACTGTTGTACATCTTTGAAAAACCTCTATAGCTATGGGATACATCCAAATAAGAAAAAGAACATGGTAAAATTTTGGTGATTGATCACAGGGAACAAATAGTAAAATGTAAGTAACAAAGAATAAGCTGCTGGATTAAATATATTTGCACAAGTAATTCCTTAAGTAATTTGGAAAATCAAACACATTCATAAAAATAAAATCTGCTGTCAGACCATTCAATCTAATAAAAAGTGAACAGTGAGCTCCCTTCTAATTTGAGTTTACTAATGTTCTCTGGGTAAAGATCAGCTTGAACTTCATCTTACATAGGATATTCACAATGAGCTATGGATCAGATTCCTTTGAACTAAGGGACAGAAGTTGTATAGTGAATAGGCAAAACATTGTGTACATTTGTGTACATATGAAAGAAGGAAATAAATGGAGACATTTAAAATTTTATTTGTGACTTGATTGGTACACAATCTCCAATAAACTGTCTTGATAAGAACACAATGACCTAGTTTTAAAACATAAATTACAGTAGAATTATGTTTTTTTTAATAGGTGGCATCGAGTAGCTATTAGTGTGGAGAAAAAAAGTGTTACGATGATTGTTGACTGTAACAAAAAAACTACAAAACCACTTGAAAGAAGTGACAAAACAGTTGTGGACACCAATGGCATCACTGTCTTTGGAACCAGGATTCTGGATGAAGAAGTTTTTGAGGTAAAGATCAATACTGAACAAATGGAATTGGGTGATTTTGTGTTGAGTGAAGTGCTTAATGCAAATCAGAATAGATTTTTTGGGTCAAAAGCTGGTATAATGTAGAAACTTCGATCTATAGAACCTGTTAGGATAGGCTGAAATAAAAGAGAAGTAAACCAGGGAAGTGTCTCTGTTGTTGGAAGATATGACACATTTTTCTGTTCTTTAGATTATGTTGTATCTGGAAGGGGCTTGGTTTTTTTTGTCTTTCTGCCTAATATTGAGATACCTGAGATATTTAGGAGAATTAATCTGTGAAAGTTGAGTAGTATGATACTGAGTCATTTTAGTTCTGTCTCTCTTAAGCACTTACAGATATTTGTGCATGCTAACAGTATTGGAGAGAGGGGGAGAAGGAAAGTTTTCTGTGTAATATGAATCCCTTATATTGTTTATCCCACTTATTACTCTTTCCAGTAACTGGAACATACTTTGGCAATAAGGACATATATGTTTTCATCATTTACGGGCCAAGAAGTACATATAGGAAGGGTAAAATGCCTCTAAGGGAAGTATGTGACTGCCAATCATGAGGCCTTTCTAGGTAGAATCCTTATGTCAACGACTGTTTTTACAGGCTAATAATGGAGCTTCTCTAAATCTGCGCTATTGAGTTTCTTTTATAATGTTGTTATACAACAGTCAAAACTGTCAAATTTAAATTAAAACTGAAAAATAAGAAAATTATGTAGTAGTGAACTTACTTCATATACAGAACATCTGTGCTCCATAAATGTCCAGAGTTGTAATCCTAGCTTTAAGCAGAGCTTATGCTTGAGAAACTGCATAGGTATCAAGAGAGGAAATATGGATTTTGAGTGTAACACTGTGGCATTGTTATCTTTCATTTCCATGGACATGATGAAACATGAGACTTTTGAACGGGGAAATTTCTGGGATGATTTAATGGGTCAACCCGTATGATACGTTTGGTATTCACAGCCTAATTTACCTGTAGCCCCCAATACAATTTGCACATCTGAGGGACATTATTTTCCATTTGAAGATGAATTCCACAGATGCCTTATCTGGAGTGGGGCAAGGATTTTTGGTCTCCACATGGGACAAATACTTTCAATTTTCATTTGTATTTCTTTCTTAGGTCAGGAACAAAGTCCCACAATATGTATATTTGGCAATAAATTGTCAAAATATATGCAATGTTAATTACAAAAGTAAAAAGAATTCAGCAAAAAAGGCAGTGAAAGTAGATAAACTGATATTTTGTTATTTTGTTTTACACGTTATTTTAGATTGTATTAGAAACTAAGGCAACAGGCCTCGGCTTGTTCTTGCAAAGTTTGTAACCATTTCAAAAGTTGTCAAGGAGGAAAGCGCACAATAGCTAAACACTGGTGTTTGGTTTGTTTTACTCAGTGCAATTGCTAAATAAAAAGACCTGTCTGAAGTTTCGTAGGTGCTGAAATGATTGTACATAGCTGTTTGACAGTAGGGGCAGCGGTTGATGGTATGTGCATGGAGGGAGATGCTTGTTTTAACCATTTGCATTGAGTAACATGTTGAATAAGTGAGAAGCAGGCTAGGGGCCTTTCATCTCTGAAGTTGTCGACTATTACAATATTGTATCTGTCCTCTACATTTTAAACAGTTTTAAATATTAAATCCTCCAAAAAATTTTGTTAAAGAGATATTAAGTCCATTCCCATGGGAACACAGAAGGAGCATAGGCTATGTAAGGGGTAAATAAAATGATAGTTCTGAAAAATTCCTGCTATGTCATTCTTCTGTCCCAGAGGTTATTAGCCACTCAGAAAGAAAGATGAAACTTAGAGTCATGACAAAGAATAACTGTTTTAAGGCATAATAATTCCTACTCTAGCAGTTCCTCCTCAGTCATAGTTCCCTCCATCCGTACCTTTTGCACTTGTATATACAATTTACTCCACACTTTAAAGTCCTATAGAGGAAGAAGAGATGGGAAGGGATGTGGTAGAATGCAATTATTTTTTGGTTAGCAACTGTTGGAAGAGTTAGTAAGGTTTGATGAAGACATACTCAGCAAATTGAAATTGGTACTTAGAAATCAGAATTAGCAGATTAATTGAAGAAACCCAAAAAATAAGCCTACATTTTTCTTGAAGTCAAACTTATGTGAAGTCAACACGGACATGAGGATAGAACTTTAACAGAATTTGTTACAATGACTTAAATAAAAGTACTTTTCTCTGAGGATTTCTGCCATGTGTTGAAGGATAAAAAAGGAAGCTAGTGATCCTCTGTCAAATTTTTTTGCTGAAATCCCCTACATTGACATGGCAAGTCAGTGCTTCAGTTCCAGCTGAGACCCACTAAGAAGATGGCTTTGGACTCACAAAAGAATCATAGAATAGAATCATAGAATCATTTAGGTTGGAAAGGACCTTTAAGATCATAGAGTCCAACCGTTAACCTAACACTGCCAAGTCCACCACTAAACCATGTCCCTAAGCGCCACATCTATCCATCTTTTAAATACCTCCAGGGATGGCGACTCCACCACTTCCCTGGGCAGCCTGTTCCAATGCTTGACAACCCACTCTGTGAAGAAATTTTTCCTAATATCCAATCTAAACCTCCCCTGGCGCAACTTGAGGCCATTGCCTCTCGTCCTATCACTTGTTACTTGGGAGAAGAGACCGACCCCCACCTCACCACAACCTCCTCTCAGGCAGTTGTAGAGGGCGATGAGGTCTCCCCTCAGCCTCCTCTTCTCCAGGCTGAACAACCCCAGGTCCCTCAGCCGCTCCTCACAGGACTTGTGCTCCAGACCCTTCCCCAGCTTCGTTACCCTTCTCTGGACGTGCAAAGAAATGGTGCAGCTGTCTGTAAAGTCGGTGTACAGGCTGAATCTTAACATTCAGCACTGAGAACAGCAGCATTTCTACCATTTGTAACATCACTGTGCATTTCTGTATTCCTTCAGTGATTAGGTTTCCTTACTTAACTGATTGCACCCCTTTTCTCTTGCTTTATTCAGAGAACTCAGTTACATCTTTGTAAGGCTGTTCTTGTAATTGCTGGGCGTTTAGATTTAGTCTGAAGTCTCTTATTTAAATTAGAAGCTTACAGTCTTTTCTTCTGGGATAGGTTTCTGCTTTCTCTTTTACTGTAGAGCTACCATGGGTACCTTCATACCTATGTTCAGTTACTGGAATCTTCAGCTAGAAATGCGTGTGTTGAAAATAGGCAATTAGAATGTCCCCCAAAGTTTAAACGAAGTACTGTGCCGTATACAGTTTTAATGATATGTGTCCTTCAAAGTCTGGCCAAGCAAAACATAATCTAGTTCCTTTTGAGTTTGTCTCATGTTTTTCTACTCTCTAAACAGCATTCTTTTTGTTTCATTAACAAGACTTGATCCATCCCTTAGCTACTGCTGCTACAACTTCTAAAGTTTGGGGCTGCTCCCTGAAATTCATCTCCTGCTTGAGGGTCTCCTGGTTGTGTCTTAAATGTTCTGTTTGTCCCATTCGTGGTAGCACAGAGTGATGTTTGGTGGTTCCATGGCTCTCCTTGGTGCTATTTCTGTGTTGTGAACGCTGCTGTGTCTTCAGACCACAACAGGCAGCACTGAAGAAACACATAGCACGGTGTGTCTTATTCTATGTGCAGGAAATTCCAGAAATGAGCTTACTTAGCCATGACATTAGATTTAAGTGTTTAAGACTTAAAACTGTGTAAGACAGATTTCCATATGACATTTCATGCCTTTATTAGCTTACGTGTAGGAAGCACATAAAAAGAAGTACCTAAGTGAATAGTGACCTGTTGGAACGCACAGCATATTGTATCCATGCATCACAAAGCCTGTTTTATCTTGGACGATAATGTTGTTTTTAGTCTTAGTAAGCCAATGATTTGATCACAGGAACTGTGGAGCACTCTTCAGTCTCCTCAAACGGAATGGAAATTCAAAATATGGAAATAATGAACCTGTAGATAAATATAATGAACTCTTAGGCTTCAGTGACCTCCTGGTTGAAGATGCCAGGGTTTCTTCTGGTCCTGAACCCATCCATACAGCACAACACAACTGCACAAACCCCAGTTGCATCATTAAGGTAGTTCACTCCCATTGAAAGCAGAGTTCAGCACTGTCAGAATCCGCTCTGTAAACGATTAGATACACGATGTGTTCCTGTTCCCTTAGAGAGTACATCTAAACCTCTAGGAATTCTTGCGTACACACATGAGTCAGAAGTAGATATTAATACGTGACATTATCCTGAACTCCCGACAACTCGATTGTATCTTTGGAAAAAAGAATTACTTCTTCAGTCATATTGCTCTAACATATTTGCATGGACCGTTCATTTAGAATCCTCAGAACAAATATTGCTCCTACGAGGGATATTTCACACTTATTTTAAGACAGTGTTACATCACAGTGGATCAAATAGTCGTCTTTGTTTCTAACTGTGTTATTTTACATTTGTAATACAACAAAATTTAATGAAATTAAATTCTTGGCTGTTTCCTTTTCTTTTTTCTATTCCTAATATTAACTTCTGTTTTCTCAGCAGTTCTCCCACCTTTGTTCCGACTCTGGCAGTCTGACTATTGCTAGCACAACAATATGTTATAGTACACAGGGAAATTTTAAATGCATACATTTTAATCAGTTTGATGTGACTGCTTTGGTGTAACTTCCCTATGCTGATGATCAATAATTTCTGAGTAAGTAAGCGTAGTGGGTGTCCAGAGATCAGGTAGATCACCACTGAAAGAAGGAAAGGGCTGATTAGTGTCCTAGAGATGATAAATGACTGCCTCATTTGCTATTTTTGTATATTCAACAAACATCATATTCCCTGGTAAGTTTCCCTCCTGGTGCTAAAGCTAAGAGACATTTTTTAGTAGTGCTCTCAGAAGGATCTTCTGGTTTAGCTTTAAAAGCAAGAAAAAAAATTATCTTAAGTATTTTCCAAACCTTGTGGGGAGTTTGTGTGTTTTATATGAGGAAATTCTAATTTGGAGTTGCCTGCTGCTCATTCCTGGATGTAAGTGCTAATCTGAGAATTTATGGCATCCTGCTCAATTAATATGGAAATCAATATGATGTCACAAAACGAGATATTGAATACAAGCAAGCATTAAGCATCAGGTGCATACAAATGCTTGAGAAGGAAATTATAAACTGTGAATGTGTCTTAAAATAATAAAATTGTGCTGTCTAGAAACTGTGTTATTGCTAACTGCCAAATTATGAGACCTTCATTTACACTGCTAAGCACTTGCTCACTGAAGTTGATATCAGTGGGACTAATTTGTAAATGCTCGTTTATGAAAGACCTACACAGTATACCTCAAACTTTTACATGTGTCATTTGAAATTAATCTCTTCTGTGTTTTAAAATACATAGTGCAAGAAGGGCTGGTTTGTAAGTGCTTGCTGCAAGGAGAATTCCTACAATAGCATACAAAAATTAAAAAAAAAAAAAGAAATTCGTCAGATGCTGGTACATGGCACCTAGTAAAAGAATTTTGAATTGTATCCATTGAAATATGTTTGTAGCTTAAATGTTTGATAAATAACAGGGATCTTTTTATTCTTTGCCAGCTTTAAGGATTTGTCACTCCTCATTTAGTACTGTTGGTGCGAACAATACAACAGGTTTTTATAATACGCATTTTATAACAAGTTAATAACTAACAGAATCTTTATGCAGATATTTCCCTATAGAAACTTTTTTCCTTCAAAACTCCCCACATGTCAGACTAATGCAATGATTTTTAGGCACTGTGCTGTAAATGAATATAACAAGACAAAACCTGATGTATGTAAGATTCTCATTTAAAGCCAATGAAAGCTTTAATTGCACACAGTTTATGAGATTAAATCCTTGCAGTAATCCTTGTTAATAAAGGGTTTAGATTTTGATATTAGGCATTAACCCGTTTTCATGAAAAAAGCATTCATACGCTTGTACAACACAGGATTCCTTTAAATAGCCTGAGAGAGCAGTTGAATAGAATAGAATAGAATCATTAATGTTGGAAAAGACCTCTAAGATCATCTAGTCCAACCGCCAACCCAACACCACCATGCCTACTAAACCGTGTCCCGAAGTGCCATGTCTACATGTTTTTGAACACCTCCAGGGATGGTGACTCCACCACCTCTGTGGGCAGCCTGTTCCAATGCTTGACCACTCTTTCAGTAAATAAATTCTTCCTAATACCCAATCTAAACCTCCCCTGATGCAACTTGAGGCCATTTCCTCTCGTCCTATCACTTGTTACTTGGGAGAAGAGACCACCACCCACCTTGCTGCAACCTCCTCTCAGGCAGTTGTAGAGGGCGATAAGGTCTCCCCTCAGCCTCCTCTTCTCCCGGCTGAACAACCCCAGCTCCCTCAGCCGCTCCTCACAGCACTTGTGCTCCAGACCCTTCCCCAGCTTCGTTGCCCTTCTCTGGACACGCTCCAGCACCTCCATGTCCTTCTTGGAGTGAGGGGCCCAAAACTGAACACAGCACTTGAGGTGAGGCCTCACCCGTGCCGAGTACAGGGGGATGATCACTGCCCTACTCCTGCTGGCCACACTATTTCTGATACAAGGAAGACAGAGTGATAGTACCTTAACAGCAATATGATTTACCTTACAGATCCCTTCAGATGAGTAACCATCCCTCACATATCTGTAAGCATGGCAAGGCCAAGTGTGCAAGTGCAGAAAGGCCGTTCACCTGCGTGCATGCGCCATGAAAAAGGTAGCAGTAGCAGAATGGGGAGAGCTTTTACTGACTGACCAAACCTGCTGTACCGCTAAAGTAGAATAAGGAAGCTAGCCCGAAGTAAAACTCCCCCAAAGGCATGTCGTGAATGGTGCGTCATCAGTATCCTCTGTTTCCTACTGTCCTGTTGAGCTGCACTACTAGCTAATGTAGACATAGCCAAAATGATTCCCATTATGCGTCACCTATAGTAATTGCTAGAGACTCACTAAATGTTTAGGGTCAGTCAGACTAAAGAGTAATGTTTAACGTAAATAGGACAGAAACAAAAAAATTCAATAGGTTCCAGGCAAAAATATTTAGAAGCAACCTACTAGCTCCCACCACCAGAGAAGTGGCCAACTTCCAGCACGGGGAGGAGAAAACCCTACAAAAAACATAAAAGCAAACCAAAAAATTTTTCCATTTCAGAGGCACCTAGTAAAAACGCAGCTTTTTTTACAAAAGCTTTCTATTCGGCTTTGTTTTGCTTTTTTTTTTTTATCTGAAAGGATGGTGATTTGGTGTTTGTTATTTTTTTATAGTATTTCCAAACTTATAGTCAATGAACAAAAGTAAATAATTCTGTTTTCCTTCTTTCCCTTCCTTATTTTTGAAAGCAGGAAGGGGTGAGAAAAAGAAAACAAAGCTCTGGTAATTCATTAGGGTTCAAGGAATATTCCCAAGAAACAAAGGAATGGTCATTTAACTAAACTGTAATTACATTTAAAATTAACAACCTGGGCTCAAAAAATGCTGCTGTTACATCAGCTCCAGCAAATTTTACAGATAGGTTTTATTACCACCTCATTTAATATTGTGTGTAATACATTCAAGTTTTAAAGAACAGCTGTAAATGAGGTTTCAAAGGTAAATGACGATGGAACAGATTTGCAGGTCTTTTATGAAGAACATAGGATGTCCTCGGTCTCACGTGTGTGTGCCTGCGCATGTGTGTTGTGTACACGTGCTGTATATACAGGCATTGTAATAAAATCTAATCTCTCAGCCAAGAACTGCAGTAGACTTTGGTCTGTGAACAGCTGTGTTTTGAAGGTTAAAAGTTATAATTGGTGCATCAACCTATTTCTTAACCAAGCTGAATATATACGACTATAACCATGGAGTTTCAAAGAATCAAGAAGACATTGATTTCTATGGAAACTTTGACCTGTAGAGAATTCTGCTTTCACAATTTATTGCTTTTACAGTGCTTCAGTCTGGCAGGCTCTAAATATCTTTCTCTAGCTATATTATGCAATGGGCCTGGGTTGTGGAATATTATATTAAAGGCCCCTGGAATTCTTCAATCCCTCAAATCTTTGCAGGAAGATTAAATGAATTCTGCAGCAGGTTTTTCTAAATTCTATAGTAATAACATCCAGGCTGTCTAGACTTTTGTTCTTTGGAGTCTATAGTTGTACTGTCACATAACTAATTAGAGAAAGTTGGCACATACACACAGGTTTGGGTTTCTGCTGATTTACTGAAGAGTCCACTCTCTAATTCTTAGGCTTTAGCCATCATATGAAAGATATTGATGTTGTTCTCCTGAGTGGATACAGTGCCTAGCACTGGGTTTGCTATGCTTGTATCACCATGTAGGTAGTGATCTTTAAAATCTAATTCTCCTTATAAGCACATAAGAGGTACTCATTTTATCCAGAATACGAATCAGAAGGATGGTATTTTGCTAATACTAATCCTCCCACTCTATTTGTGAAAGTCTTTCTGAACCTCTACTATATAAATTAGACATTTAAGTAAATGCTGCATTATTTTTGATTAATTTTTTTTGTCAAGCTGGAAAAAGAACAATAAGCTTTCTCCTAATGAAATAATTCTAGAAAATCTCATTATTTTAGAATAAGAAACAACAACTTGAGTTGGTCCGGTCACATTGTTATGTAGCAACCTAGTTGTGCAACTACCAAGATCACTTGTTCTTTGAATGCTTTTTTTAAAAGTTTTGAATAATTGGTGAGGTTTGCTTCTGTGGGGAGGGTGCTGCAGAGCTTCTGAAGCAATGCTTACCTGCTATTCCCTGGACAAAGGTCCATTTCACCTGGCAGCGTTATTGTTTTATTAAGATTCTCGTGAAAGAGATATCCCAAAAACCTGTCTCTACAGCTGAACTGTTTGAGGTTCTTGTAGAACTAGGGAACTAGACCATAAAATTTTAAATACTGGAAAAAACGGTAATTTCAGCACTGATTCCTTCATATAGTACCCTTACAGCCTCGTAAGAATTCATACTTTTGCCTTTTTAACAATGCTGGCGGGTGATAGTAGAGATGTCTTCTATGAATGATAGAAACTTTGAGCTGACAAGTGGACTATAAATGGACTACTTTATGGTTGTACTTCTCTAATACACCATATTTAGAAAGCATTAGTAAGATTACATAGTTAAAAGGAAAAGATAATGTTTCAAGAAGAGAGATAATATCTAAGACTTTTTATGAAGTCACAATTAAGATAATAAGCAGCCATTAACATTTATTGCTCATAATGATAAAATAATTCCTTACTTCCCAGGCCCTCAATGATTTACATCATTGAGACTATCTGACACCATGTTTAACTGGAGATTTTCCTTATTCCGGTTTCTGCTGTGGAATCTAAGAAAGGCTCTAAAAAGGTGGAATCAAATACAGCAATTACTACCCTGAGGCTACCTAAAGCAGTAATCACATCAAGAGAAAGTCAGTAAAATTGGAACTAGAACTTGTTAGTCTACTGCTTTCCTGCAAACTGGGTCTCCATTTTCTTTTTTTGTTAGCCGACCCTGTATTTTTCCAGTGTTGCAAACTGTTTCCGTATCAAGAGGCTATGTTTTCAGTGCAGATAGCCCACCTTGTGCATTACTACTTAGTGAGGTGCGTTTTTCAACAAATCCTGGAAGTGTACATACACATAAACTTATTCTAGAATGTCACTGTGGAATGTCTGTGAGATTCACAGAGGAATTTTCAGTGGCTGAATTCACCACACACTTCTCATTCTTAGCTGGGCTGTCCCTCGTTGTGGAACAGTTAATTCGAGTGAATGTCTGTGCAGCGGTTCCAGTAGGCACGCGTTCAACTGATGTGAGCGTATTCTCCTTGTGCCTCTGTAGCCAGGTTTTCCACATTTGCTGTGGCATGCCCCAAAGAAGTGAATGTTTCTTCAGGTCTAATTAACTCCTTTTAATAGTCTTGGAGGATTCTGCAAAGAGGAGCTTATTTGGTAGAGCACCTTTTAGGACAATGTTACAGAAGTAATCCTTCCGTACCATGTTTTCATGCTAGGCATAACTGGTGGGCGAGATATTTTGTGATTCTCAGGCAGCTTTTTTCATATAACCATGAGGCTGATTCAAAAGCCTCTGATTTTAATTATGAGCACATTTCCAAAACAGAGGGGAATTAAAACATTCATAGACTTTAACTATTTTTATTCCATATTGAGATGAATTACTCAACTATGGATTGACTTCGTGAGTTATGTGTTGGCTTTGACAACAACTTGGTGACTATTTCAATAAAGTATTTATGATCCAAACTAAATTTTAAGACTCCAAATTGATCCATTTTACTTCCAAGCGGTACTTGTGTGCTTAATGTTAGGTATGCTTGGATACCTTGCTGGATGTTCCCCTTCACCTCTGGGCAACTAAGGCAGAGACCTAGCTCTCAGCTTTCGCATCCCTAATATGCCAGTAGTGTTAAATTTCTGATAACCACTATTTAAATTACATTGTATTAAGTGTTATCCAGGATAAAAAATTGTTATAAGGCAGCAGATTTTTCTTCTTAAGTGATAAGTAGGCTTTTAGCACTTTTGGGGGCCAGTTAAGCATGCACATTGTTACAAGTAATAAGATGAAAAAGTGGCTGTGTATGTCTGTCTGATACCTCACCACAAGTTCTCTGCCTCTGCCTTCTGGTGTCATCTCACTTATCTCTGACATCAAATCATGGTGGAAGACTGGCTCAGTAGAGACATCAAACATTTGACTTGTGTAACGCGCTATATATCATCTATCAACTTTGTGAAATTGCCTGAGCAGTCTTTCCCAATGAAGGTGGTAGTGACAATTTCATAGGGAAGGAAATAGAATTTATCTATATAGACAGCTGCCTTTTGTGCTTTTTTTTTCCTCTCTGCGCTTTTCAGAGTACTTCAAGGATGCTCAGGTGTATTTGTAAAATTTACTCTGTTCTCCTGTCTCCTTGCCCACCTTTGTTCTCCCTCTCTCGCTTTCATCATTCTATCCTGTCAGACTTCCTTTTTTCCTGCAATTTTCATGTAAGAATAACATTATGCACATATGCGTATATGTTTAGATACCTCAGTGTTGTTTTAGTGACCAACTATTAGACTTGTTGATAAGCCACGACTCCATTTATCCATATTTTCATTTAAAGTTCTTGGGACTTGTGCAGGTAGTGCCTAATTTATGACTCCAGGTCATGAAGTATGGCCAGAATAAGTATTTGTAGTTTATTCGCAAAGAACTTTATGAAATTCTATGTCAGTCTCACAAAGCAAAGCAGTTAAAGAATGTGCTTGTGAAGAGTGAAGTCATTCTGTGAGAAATTCTCAAGGAGAAAGAGTGTAGATTTGGCCAACAAATACCTTAGAATGATAACTAAATCACAATGATGAAATCCTCAGTAATGTGTGTGGGATTTCATGTGCATCTGTAATGGAAGCTCTTCACTGACTGGTGAAACAGCACTGCCAATACATCACATACAAATACTCAAAGAAGCCATTTAATTAGCAAAGACAGAAAAATAAAACCAAAAAACCGAAAAAGAAAACCAGTAATTTAGTGGAAATATTTTTATAGCAGATGTTGAAGGAAAAAGAGGAAAATTAACATTTGAGATGCCAAATGTAAAATCAATCAGTTCCTCCACGAACTTCTCGCACATGAATAGCCAGTGGCGATGTATGTGTACTGTGCGAGACTTCGGAGGGCCTCCCTCCATGTGGACCCATGGCAGGCAGACAGGCGGGGCTGGGAACTACAGTCAATGGATCAGGAACAGCTTTAACCAATTTGGGGACATCTAAGCCAAGTGGTAACAGTGGTAACAGCATGCTGAGTGCTCCTTGCAAACACACAATCCGACAAAACCCAGTGCCAAAATTCCATGACATTCAAGATCAGCACCAAGCAAGCTCCGCAGTACTGGCTGTATTCCCCCACCTGGTTCTCTTAGCGTATGAAGAGCGGTAGTGTCAGGAGCAGCTCTGGCATTACTCGCGCTGGCTGGCACACTGCGTACGTGGTGATCTGTATGGGCATCTCAGAAAGCCATGTGTGTTCAGGGGCACACGGCAAGGCAATAACCTGAGCTCGACAGGGTGAGGACAGGGCTTCTACACATCTGTCTCTAATGGTTGCTCCAAAAGAGTTTCTCTTGCCTTTCGCTTGCTAATTCTCTCTAACTTACTCCTCTGCTTCGCTTAGTTTTAGTTTGGCTGGTGAAAGAGGAAGGGCAGAGCACTTTGGAAGCACTTTGCTGGAGATGGAGATGCGTAGCCCAGGCTGACAATGTACAAAACCTCTCAAAGCACTCAAACTCTTGAGGGACTCATGGAAGGCATCAAAGGGGGCATTTCTCTGTACGTATAGCAGGTTCTGTAGGAAGATGTCCCAATCGGGAAGCATTAGTGAGCTAAGGAAAATAAAAGAGACAGTCCAGAACCACTGGCAGGGGAACTTCCAGTATTTCTGGAAGCTTAAGAAAATATATATTCCAACTCTAAATTAACCTGAGACACACATGAGTCTATAAAGTAAAATGAGTTGAGAGTATTGTAAAGAACAGATTTGTAGTGTATAGCCATTATGTGCTAAGAAATTAAGTATTTCATATTTTGTGTTAAAGTTAGTAAAAAGTCTTGTAGGACTAGCAAAATTGGAGAAGGTTGTTTATTTTTTTCAGTTTGAGGGTTTTTTGCTTCTTTCTGTGATTTTTCTTTTTGAAAGGAAGGGGCGTTACAAATTATTCTTTACTATTTTAAAATATTCTCCAATTTTGTTAATTTGTTAAAGGGCACTGTTCTGAGAGATGTAAAGCAATTTGGGAAACACTGAGATAATTGTGAATTTTCCCAGCTGTACATTTCCATCAGTTATGATATTTTCTCTTTAAAGACATGCAACAGGTATACTAACAAAGTTATTCCTTTGCACCCTTTTTTGGTAAAAACAAAACAAAATGACATTAGACGTATATAAAAAGTATATAAAAGCTTAAAAATCCCCCTTTCCGGGGAAATAGTGAGAGGTTGAAGTTAATGCGTTTTGACCGAGAACATGTGCCAATTTTCAACAACCTTATTTTTATGACAGCATAAGAAGCTCCTGAATGAGGAAATTTATAGTGGAAACGTTGGCAGGGATTTACCTAGTGCTGTTTAAATGGTACCACTGTGTTAAGAAATGCACTGGATACCAGACAGCTTTCTGTGGAAAATGATAAACACACGAGGTCTCCGTAGGGGATCTCAGCAGCGCCATTTTTATTATCCAGAATAGTGGGTCTCTTTACTGTGACGTTGTTTTTGCACATGATATATGGGAATAGAGATGAAAATAGCGTTTGTCAGCTGTTAAAATTTTTGTTTCAACATATTCTATAGTGTGTATTTACGTAGTGCTTACTTAATTATTTTTTATTCCAATAACTGTGTCTCTGGTATGGCCTTTTTTATTTTATTGTATTTTCTCCCTTCTTTGAGAGTACAGATGCGATGCAAACTCTCAGAATTACACTGCCGATCACTTGCATGCTGAGCTGCATGCTGGTAATAGGAAGTGCCCGGAATTAAATCCTAGGAATTTAGACTGGTTCCCAGTGGAGAAGTAAACAAACAGCATGAAAATGGCAGAGCAGGAGTTGCACCTTCCCACCCTCTCCTTTCCAAACCAGGCAGCATTTTAAGCCAGAATTTTGCACCGAGTCCATTCGGTATTAATTTGCATTGTTTTGCCATGCGAACAATAGTTAGGAAGTTTTCCAGAATGCCAGCAGAAATTAAGTAGATGTTATTTATAACCACAAATGTTAATATAATATCTAACATAAGCATCATGTGCCCAGTTTTGTTTTCTGAGTGAAAACTCCGTACTTTTGATGAACTGTAGGCAGTCTGTGATTCTGTTATTCAACCTGCATATGCTTTCCTGCAGGGTGAGATCCAGCAGCTGCTGATTATCGCTGACCCCAGAGCTGCGTATGACTATTGCGAGCATTATAGCCCCGACTGTGATTCCCCAGTGCCCAATGCTGCTCAGGCTCAAGATCCTCAAGTTGATGAGGTGAGTAATCAGTCACGTATTACTAGATTTATTGCACATTAGCGGTTGTGCTGGATACAAGTTACCCAAGGAGCATTTTCAGCTAAATGGCATGCATTGTTCGAGGTATGAGGGAGGAAGGTTGCAGGAGTGCATTCGTTTTTGCTATTCTCTCACTTATGTCAAGCATTTGAAGGAAGCTATCACACTGGTATTTGAATAACCAGCATGCTCAACGAAGTTAAACTGTAATTCCTTAAAAAATGATAGCAATATGAGTTTGTTTAGTTGTACCTATTTGTTCTTCCTGCGTACATTTATTTCACTGATGCTGAGTGCCATCAAATGCCACATTTGAAAGACATGGGAGCTATGAGTATTCTGCAGTTGTAAACAACTTCTGCTAGAAGCCATGTATTCTAATCCTAGAATCCTAGAATGCTTTGGGTTGGAAGGGACCTTTAGAGGCCATCCAGTCCAACCCCCTGCAGTGAGCAGGGACATCTTTAACCAGATCAGGTTGCTCACAGCCCCGTCCAACCTGACCTGGAATGTTTCCAGGGATGGGGCCTTCACCACCTCTCTGGGCAACCCCTTCCAGTGCTTCACCACCCTCACTGTAAACAATTTCTTCCTTATATCCAGCCTAAATCTGCCCTCCTTTAGTTTAAAACCATCACCCCTTGTCCTGTCACCACAGGCCTTGCTAAAAAGCCTGTCCCCATCTTTCCTCTAGGCCCCCTTGAAGCACTGCAAGGCCGCACTAAGGTCTCCCCGGGGCCTTCTCTTCTCCAGGCTGAACAGCCCCAACTCTCTCAGCCTGGCCTCGTAGCAGAGGGGCTCCAGCCCTCGGAGCATTTTTGTGGCCTCCTCTGGACCCGCTCCAACAGCTCCATGTCCTTCTTGTGCTGAGGGCTACAGAGCTGGACGCAGTGAGCGTGAGCTGTGTCCACTGTACAAATGCATGTACACACAAAATTATTTCAGCCAGCTCCACTTGTAGCAGGTAAATATCAACAGGGGCAAGACAGAGTTGGAATTTTTCCCAGAAACACAAAAAATGTTTACAGAAACCATTTTGTCGCTGTAGACAGTTCTCACAGCCATAAACTGAGTAATTCACTGAGGCCAAGATAGTTCCTCAGATTAGACCTCTGAGGGTCAGCAGTTGTGTGTGTTGCACACATTCTAAACACTTGCGTCAAACACTGTAAAGTGGAAAGCTTTTGCAAAATGTAACTAGTCTTAATTGAACTTGGCTCTGGAGAGTTAGTATGCACTCAGCTGTGTGGGATCTGACTGGTTATTGTTACTGATTACTCAAGAGATCACCATTAAAAGCTTGCTGAATTGCTCTCAGATGCCTGCTTTGAGCCAATTTTGAGACAGAAATTTTCTTAAATACATGATAATTTTATTTGTTGTTACTATTTATTCTGTCTGACTGAAAACTGTGTCGTCAAGTGACTAAGGTTCATAGGGCCCAGAACTTAGTTCGAAGGGACTCCCACATCCATTGCGTCAGAGGTGTATTCCGAGACGCGTCAGGTCCATTACGCATAGGCAGAGGCCTTTACGCTCTGTGACAGTGTATGGAGTCTGGTCTCTTCGTGAGGACCCTGTAGGACCTTCTGTCTATGTGCCTGGCTGCCTAGATCTCCACGCACTACGTTCCAAAACAGAACAGGCTGAAAGCATATCATTGATATTTTATGGGAAGAAAATAAAAGATAGCAAAATCAAATATTTTTTTTCTCATTATTAAATTTCAAAGAAATTTGAAATTTTGCTTGGGAACGTTCCTGGGCTTTGCTGGTATGTGACTTAGCACTCGGATTCTTTTTCTATTTCCAGTGTGAAGACCTGGAAGGTTTGAATAGGCTAGTGCTTTTCTACTCTGAAATAAGACTGGAGAGTAGTCAATCTAATAAACTCATCTTTGTGGGAAAGGGTTGTTAAAATCATCCCTTGGTCTCTTTTTTGAAGAGGAATATATCTAAATACTTAAAATGCTTTAACTAAATTGGGAGTGCTGTCACCTCCAAACTCACATCAACTCCTAAGCAGGAGTTAACGTGGCTTGGAGAGATTACAAATGCTTGTTTGCTCTGGCCACCACTGATGGCAATGATGGCTCCCGTCCTTTGGTGTAATGCATGTGGACAAGGCTTGGAGTCCACAGAAATTGGTTGGGATCAGACTGTAGATTCAAAATCTATTCAAGATGAAGAATGAATACTTGTGTTTGATTATTAGCAAGCACTACTGGTGAATTAGAGTGTATTTCAATGTTTCTAAAGGACGTAGAATATGAATAAAATAGCCCAGGGATTGCATTCCCTCCATAATGGATGACTAGCTAGATCTCCTGCTGTCAAATATTAGGTTTATACTGTATCAAAGCTGTTTAACACTAGCATCAGTTGAGAGCACTCATTTGTAGATCAAAAGACAAGTAAGCCTCATCAGAATTCTAAAACCTATGTGCACAGGTATATATGCTTATCATATAGAATTCCCAGTTATATACTGCACATCTATTGAAAACGGTCTGTGAGCACCAAACAAAGAAAGGGAACCATAAAATCCAGCAATTGCCGCTGTTCTCCTTGAGCATCCTGAGGAGAGATCATCTACGGAGTCAGCAAATATCGTTAAATTCAGCAGCCAGTGCGAAAATGCTCTTGGGGTTAGTGTTTTGTAATGTGTTTTTCTAAGGCCTGTTTTTTTGCCCTGTGATAACACATATAGTTTGTGGGAGCACCTACAGAGAATAAAGTCAAATCAAAGATCTTAATTTGTAACGTGACATTTTTAAATGAATTTGAAGAAATTTGAAAAGAGCTAAAAGACTAAAAAACTGCTTCCACTCATTGCTCTGAGTGGTGATTGAATCATTTTGCTTTCTGAATTAAGACACAAATTCCTTGTTGCTATCTATGAGTTTATTCGTCTGAGTATTCCCAGTGAAGTCAATGGATCTCTTTAACACTTTGTGTAATAGTAATCTGAAATGATCATATCAGCAATACTGCCGGTGTGGTGGATATGCAATAGAATAAAAGACTGACTTGAATTGCCCAGAATTCGTTATCTTTTGAGAATGCAGCCTGTCAAATCACATAGATAATTCATTTCAAGGAAATAAATGAAACAAGTCTTATTTAGGTACTGGAAGAAGTTCTAGAAGATAGTGATGCTGATTTTTTTAAACTGTTGATTGCAAGATTAAATAAGGTGTTAAAAGATAAAAATATACTTACAGCCAGTCTGTATGGGAAACAATGATTTCAAAATGCCTGATTGCATGTTATGAGGAGATTAGAAGTTTGATAGTGATATCTGATAGAATTTATAGACTTAGACCTTCATTAAGCTTCTGATTTGTCAACATAAAATATTTGAATGAAAAAGAAAAAGGCATTGTATGGCAAAGATAAAGTACCTGACAAGGAGATTAAGTCTGGCTGCCTTATTTCAGAAATTGCTATAAACCGAGAGCTATCACCGAATTAGCTTTTTAGTAGAGCTTCTTAGGAATTGTGCTAGCGTTATAGAAATGAGTGTAAAATGGATGCTATTCAAATTTGTCAGAGTCATGATATCGTAGAGCAGTAAACCATGATGATAACACAACTAAAGGCAAAGTTACACACATACAAGAAAAAGCCAGGAATGCGGGGCGAAGGTCGAGAACTAGGGAGTACACACTGCGATGCAGCCTGCCTGCACGTGGCGACGAAAGAACCTCTCGAGCAGCAGATTGTCCCCATCTGCGGGCTTCATCTGCTGCTGTATCAGTGGAAGCAATTTTGGGGGTACTTGATTTACAGACTGGGATACTAATCAGGCTGAAAGCCAGTGTGAAGAGATTACTGTTTGGCTGGATTGATGTCCTGGTTTGATCTCCCATGTTTTCACACAAACTCTTGTGTTGGAAAGAGGGAAGAGGGAACGCTGGGCTAAAGGCTAGCAGGACTGTCCGTGTCAACTTTGGCTTAAGCCAGCAGAAGCTGAAAATATTTGTTGGACAGTAGCCTCCAAAGATTCTGGTTATCAAAGTAGGGAAACAGTTTGTACATGAGCACTCAAAGCAGAACTGGCAAAAAAATGCAGTGCATGTCTTGGTTTGCAAACAAAGGAGTAAGAATAGGGATGCGCTATTACTTCTCCGTGTGCTGTTGGTTGAAACATACGCTGGAACATCACATACTGTCTTGGTGTTCAGGCACTAAAGCGAATATTGCAAAAATGGAAATGATTCAGATAAAAGCTACATAATTGTTGTAACTTTGGGAATTGGAAAACTTAATGTGTTTGACTGGTCCACCATAATGACAAAAGCTTGAAATGTTGCTCAGTTCTCATGTGCAAAGAACCTTCACAAAAAGAAAATACTGGCTGCAGATGGATGGGTGGGGGGAGAAAAGAAAGAAAGTTAGATAATTTCAGATAGGAGAAGATCAACTAAAATTTTTAGGAACGAAAGAACAAATGACCAAAATGGTGTATCTCTAGATATCTTCAAGCCAAGGACAGATACCTTTCTAAAAGTTTTGGGAAATGTCATTTATACTTTAGTTGGCTCAGTTACAGGGTGACTGTAAGAAGTTTTGAAATCTGAAAGTATACAGGAGTTAGTCAAGGTGATCTAATAGTCCCTTCTGGCCTGACATCTCTGAGCCTCTGAATTATTGCAGACCAGAACAAGAAACTGATACTTGGCTTAGAGGAAAGAGACAAATTATGTGATTGCAGAGCCTATTAACGTGTGTTTCCAGCACCGACTACAAAACCCAAAGGAAGCGGTTGATTTTTGTCAGTGAAATAGCAAATTATGTTTGTGGAGTCGCACCTAGGAAGCTGAATAGGATTTCTCTTGGTATTGCACACCTTTGTAGTCTCCTGGCAAGTTCACAGCCTGGGAATGGAGTTATTCTGAAAAGTTGGATGATTTTTAGACCAGTAAAGAAACATCTGGAGAGAAACATTTGTCTAAGATGATATAGGTTTAAAGGCAAAATACTTTGTTTAGCTGAGTGTAATCCTCGTTGCTCTGGGCAGTGTTTCTTTCTGCAAAGGAGCAAACAATCAAATACCCAACATGGTAGTTTTGGGGGCATTTCTTTCAATAGCAGTGCTGGCTTAAATTAGTCCTTTCCTTTTCTGTACTCATTTCCACCCTATGCCTTCTTTCCAGTTCAGCTGGTAGAATTGTTTATGTGTTTGTTGGGGGCAAGGTCTGAGATTTACCTAGACTAGAAATAACTTACCAGCCCTAAAATGGGAAAAATGATGGACTATATTGTAGTGATCTTCCATTAAATGTGCCCGAGGATGCACGTCACATCACTGCAGCTTCAGGAGTGCAATATTTGCTTTTTAAGATGTTTGGGTTTGTCTCAAGACCTTAAGACCTTGACTTTACTCTCATGTGTAGGTTTACTGGACGCTGATTTATAATCAAAGTGTCTTTACTGATGATACCTTAAGTGCTGCATTGAGATTTTCTTCTTCTTGTTGCGTTTTCTTTTTACCTTAGCATCAGATTCAAATTGCGATTTGGGTGATGCAACAGAGAGGATTTCAATGCCTACTTTTTACTTGCGGGGTCCCTTCATCACTGAATTAAGTGCTGAGGTTACCCTAAATAAAGCTCAGGAAGAATCAAGCGTCTCACAATGGGATTCACAAAACCAGCAAATTGTGAATAAAGACATAGACCTAGCCAGCCTACAAAGGGAGGACATATCTTAAATTCTGCCCTTCTCTACAGGCTTACTCAGCTGTGCTATCCTGATCCCCATGCCATTCTCCTACCTAATCAAGGTCAACCTCCTGCATCCTCTTCCATCACCTCTCCCTTCCTATAGGGGGGTTGGGTAGGAGTGACCTAAGGACTTCAAGATAGAAGCTTTGGAACTGGATGCTGTATTTCCACTTCCATTTTAATTGTATCAGTCCCTTTCTGGGTCCAAATAACCGTGATATACACCTAAACAAGGTTTATTTAACTGGGTAACCTTTAACTACCTTTTGTGTACAGGCTCTGCAGAATCTGTTGAATTTGGCTGTTTGCCAGAACTGTGGGGCTTTCTGTGGGCAGTACAGGCTAAGCCATTGGAATAGAGACGTGTGTGAGTGACGTTCCTGCACAGAATGCTTTTATTCCTCTGCGTTTTGTTCCAACTTCATCAGGCCTAAGTGTCATTCAGTCTGAAATTTGGAAATGGGAAAGCAACAGATTAATAGTAATATCCACACACTTTACTCTGTTGTTTATTATCATTTATTTCCAGCTACACGGCTTGCTTTAATTGAAGTATGCATCAGTCGTCCTTGTTCTTGCTTGTGAATAGCCAGGTATGAATCTGCGTAACTTGTCAAGGACAGCGTGATGACCTCAGCAGTTGTCACTACACCAGAAAGGTGTTGCCTAGAAGTTGCTTAAAAAATTGTGCTGAATCTGTAGTTGCTTCTGGAGGAAAAAGAAAGGATATCTGATTATAGAAAATGTTCAAATTTGAACACAGCAAGGGAGAGAGAGTACTTCCCAAATGGACCAAACCAAATCATTGCTTGATGAGCACAACTCTCAGTTCTCAGAAGTTCCAAGCAAAGAAAAGTTATTGTGTTTGATTTACAACAGGGAGGAGGTTGCCAGATCTTTTAAGGAACGTATTGTATCCTGAAATATATTCATCAAGTGTTGCGTGTTATTGTCTTATGTCAGGAGAGGGTTGCTAGAGAGTTCAGAATGTTTGGTGCCATTAAATAGCTTTTGGATAAAGAGAATTAAGTGGAGAACAAACTGGCCAGGAACTTAGAAAGTAACTGGAATAGTGCATTAGCACGATTTCAGTCCAGTGTCACAGTCGTTTTGCCATGCAAAAGCTTCCTATGGCCTGCAAATTTTGGAGGGTTTTTATGTAGAGAAAGTGGACAAACTAAGGGGCAAAGAGCTGCAAACAAGTAAACTGGTAGGAAGTAGGGAGAGGGAATGGGTGAGAAATGTGAATTCTCTGTACTAGAGTGTTATCCTTCCATCGTCGAATTTTTGATCGTTAATGATATGGTATCTTCATGAACCCTGTGAGGTATCTGAATGGCTGGCAGCCGCGGCTCCACAGTAACTCACTGAACGTTAGAATTAAGTGATAGGATGAATTCCTATGGAGCTGCTGGTGCATCTCCAGATGCCATTCAGAATGGTGCCATTCAGATACGTCACAGGGTTCACGAACAGTGGCCAATTAGCCATTTGGCTGAACAGTGTCTTTGGGAGAANTCTCCATACTGTTTTTTTTCAGAGTTTTTTTTTTTATACAAAGCTTTAAGATTAATTCGGTAATCATTACATTTGTTTCATGCTGAATGTATAATTAGGTTTTAAGGATCAAATGTGGGGATGAAATTATATTTTAAAATTATCGGGATTACTTTTCTTAAGGAAGTTACACACCTGTGCTTTTCTTATAAATACCTTGTGAAAAGTCTGGCCTCTGTCTTGTTTTCAAAACCCTTTCTACTATAAATGGGAATGTATTAAATTCAGTTCCAGTTCAACCACATATGCTTGGCCAGCTCACAGAAATTAGAGCAGGGAAAGACCTAGCCAGTCTCCATCTTCCTTGACGTTGGGCAGTATATTTTCTGGAGTGTCGTCAGGTCTAGTTTTCAATGGCCCCAGCTATCAGGCTTTCAAATCTTCTCTTGGAAGATTCTTCTGCAACCCAATAAATCACACTGTCTGACTTCTGCTGAAGAAATTGCTCCCCGAAGGAACTCTGCTTCATTTATTTTGGACCTATCCCAAACTAATGGATTACTTGAAGAAATGAAATGTTTGCCTTTAATGAAATGAACTTGGTAAAGTAAAGGTGCAAATGGCCCCCAAAATACGTCGACTTGGAGGCCTCATGCATCCTTTCAGAACATGTTAATTAAGACTAGCTTTCTGAAGAATGCAGAAAGATTATTATTTTCATGTTTAATTTCGTGTTTAACGTCGCGTTTAGAACTGCAGTTAGCTAACTTAGGAGGTGTTAAAAATAGTGATCTTCCTAGCTCTCTTTTTCTTTTTATAGATATATAGACATTTTCTTTAAGCAATTAACATAATAAAGAACCTTAAATGTCTTGTTCTCCTTTTGACAGAGGATGTCTTTGGAAGTTGAACATTTTGTTCTTATGTCCTTTTATCTCCTTGCTTTTATCGCTTTTATGAACAATATAAGGACTATGTGGTAGAAGAGGCCGTCTTTTAAATCTTTTAACTTTCCTTCTACCCTTCCTTCTACTAGCATTTATTTATTTATATTAGTGCATCTGATTTTTAAAACTCTCATTTTGTTTGTCATCCTTTATTTTATTGCACTTTGTAAAGCGTTAGTGGGCCTAGGATGTTTCAGAGTCATCTTTGCCTCTTCGGCTAGCTAGATGATTTAGCGTAATCTTTAGGCAATGGAAAAATGGAGCTTATGACAGTTCTGTGGTTTAGGATTTAGGTTGTTAGTTCCTTGTAATTTGGAAAGGTAAAGGAAAAATTGCTAAAATCTACGTCTTGGAATGGGTGGGTAGGTTTTTAGAGCATGGATAGCAGAAGAATCCGTTTTCAAAGTAAGGCTGTCTTCAGAATATTTAAGTCATTCCACAGTTGCAATAGGCCTCGCATGCTGCTGATCTGCTTCTAAAATTCATCTGATGAAGAAAACAGTTCATCTCTTTAATTGGAATTGCATGATGATCTGGTAGTGTAATACAATCACTTGGTAAAGAAAGCATGAGGTCATAGTGGAAAGATTTTGTCCCATCAAGAAACAGCAGGTTTTATTCTTCCTTTCATTTGTAAGAAAACAGTCATATGCAATATTCATTACAAGAGTGGCTGTTCTGTGACTATTGGTGGTCTTACAAGATGAGAAAGAAAAACAGCAGAAAATTGCATCATGTTTGAAGTATGTGTTACCTGATGTCTCTTAGCTGAAATCCCTCACCAAGTTCCAGCTGTTGTCCAAGTTGAAGATATCATTTTGAGTCAATCTTTCTGCTATCCATG
>VYZW01018754.1:3298-16043 GCA_013401315.1 Balaeniceps rex | reverse complement strand
TTATAAACACATGGTCTGCTCTTGAAAAGTTCATTGCAGTTACTTGTATATTATTTTCCAAAAATACAGTTAGAGGATTATCAGTAAGGCTTCTAAGATGATTGTTCAAAAGTTAGTAAGGCAATCTATACAAGTCAGCTCAGCCCCTTCTGTATACTTATTATGCTGACAGTGATATCAAGATTTTCTGATTATGTACCATTTTTTCCACTGAACCCATGCAGTGCACACTACTCAATGTTTGCCACGTAAGTACATTTTTAATATTACATTTACCGTCATTCTTGAGTATGTGGCCTTAACCATAAGACTATCCCTTTTCTTCCTGCTTCACTAATTACACGTTTTTTAAGTGCTGCAGCAACTGATAAAAGCATTTTTTACTCAGGTAACAGCTTCCTTTCCTAAGTAATCATTATGAGCTGTGCTTATTCCACAGTCCACACTAGCTATGGAAAGGGTCTTATGAAAAATACTATCCAGCCATGTAACCAAAACCAGTATTGTAACTACATGGCATGGTTGAACAAGGCACTCCAAGAGTGAGTTTTCACCCTTTGCTTGGGTCAAACACCATCGGTTTGATGAGATCCACTATTTGCTGAAAAGAACATCCAGGTCAAGAATACCCCAGGCTCACAGCAAGTGTCTGAGAGAAATTACTTTAGACAGAATAAGAGGTGATGCAGAACCAGTCCTATTATGCTCTGTATTTCCACCTGTCAGATCTCCTCCATTCTTCACTCCCTCCCCAGTTACTCATCTTAATCTTCCTTTACCTATCTCCTCTTGGCCCCTGTTTTCCAACCTGCCAGAACAAGGTTAGGAAAAAATCTTCAGAATTACACCTGAAGTCTCTCATGAGCAACAGGAACTGAGATATAGCCTGTAGAGTGGCAAAATTTAAGAAACCCTTTACACAACTAACAAGACATGTATCTGATAAAATTTTTCCATATTTCAAGTCTATGAAACAATGTGGACATGAGCAAAAACAGACTTTGTTTTCTTTCTTAACATTGGCAAAATGAAGGAGACACCCAATGTAGGGGCGGGGGGGAACCCAACCCAAAAAACTTGCAGCCTAAAGAGCTAAATTTTGGCAAAGTTATAACAACAGGGAATTATAATGAAAGCCAGACCACTTTAATAGGTAGCAATGGCAGCCCCACCTATAATATAGCCCATAAAGGACTTTCTTTGAAGATTTAGTAGGCATTCTCATTGAGTGAGCCTGCACACATTTACAGCAGCTGAGAATTTGACATATACGTATTAACAGAGCAAAATAAATCACAGCTTTTGCCGTAGCACTAAATGAGAGACAGTAAGAATAAAACCAGCTGCATTCACAAATAAATATTAACACTTCATCTTTTCTCTTTCTTTAAAGTTCTGGAATGGATTTTAATGAGGCATTCATTCAGTGCTAGATGTAATATTGATTTTTTAAAGCATTAATTGATTTATATTGTACTAATTTATTTGTAGATGATCATGCCAAGGAAAAAACAATTAGAACCAATACTTGGGTAGGGTGAAATTAACTCAGTCATTAACTCAAAAAAATCCCAAACAACCCACAACAATATAGATAATTTTACCACTAAAGAAGGGGTCACCATTTAGAAATAATTACATCATGCATATCTATATACATACACAAGCAAACATATGCATATACTCTATGGCATATAGCATAAATAGCTCTGTGGGCAGAACATCAGCGTACTTCAAAATAATTAATCTTTCACCCACTAAAACATCCCAAAACTATCAAATCCTTCTTCAGATTAGCTAGAATTCCCCCCCGCAACGTGATGTGGCCTCCTCTGTAAATACATTTTTATTTCAGCTTACAATAAAAACATTGTTTTATTAAAATCAGATGTTTACATAGAGTACCAAATATTTTATGCATTTGAAAGTTATCTGGGCATTTTTTCCTGACTACTATTTCCAGTGTAGCTAGTATTTTACATCCAACCCATCCAAGCAATACAACCGCTCGGCACACTCGCACATCAATGCAAGCAGGAAAACCAATTGCCAGACTAGAGCGTTTCTGGAAAGCAGCAGAGTGAGCTTTGCGGGTCCTGGTTCTGTTCTGTACAATGCTCCTCCGTAGCTCAACAGGTGACAGAACACATCTGCTTTGCATAACGTGTCCCTGTAAAAATCACTACAGAAACACCATTTGTAAGATCTTTACAACACCCATAACTATCATAGAAGCCATGTAAGTCAGTAACCACTTAAACAGCACTTGGTGCTTCCTATAAAAACATACTTGTGGAATTACAGCCATGCTTTCCCCAAATGACTGTTTCTTCTGCTAAACGTGGATGGACTTCATTATCCAAGTGTTTACTGTGGTATAAATGAAGAGAATTTAAAAAATGAAGACCTGCATTCCAAACTGCTGAGAGGGAGTACGTAGAATATATTTGTGAAGCTGTTCTACTTCAGTTGTCTCATGTCAATACTATGAAAAGCCCAAACTGGATTTGCATACATGAACATTTAACCTTGACATCTGCAATAAATGATAGCTCTAATTGCAGTTCTAATGACAGCCTGTGATTATCTGTTTGGTTGATCTTTTCCCCTCAGATACTACAGTTCAACAAATCAGACTTCTCCATTAGGCAATTTCGCTCTCTTTTGGAGAGCGGTATATTCATTTGATCACCAAAGGAAGAGAAACACACAGGGGATTCTCTTCTGTCAAATTAAGTGGCCCACAGGAATGTTCATTCTATATGACGGCACCTACTTAGATTGCCTTAAACTTCTGTGTGGAAATTTCTGTCACAAACAACTTGTTCTTTTCAAAGAAGTTAAGAACAATGTCTTTTTCATTTAGTTTTATCTATGTTTTATTTATTTATTGACA
This sequence comes from Balaeniceps rex, assembly GCA_013401315.1. Taxonomy (NCBI): domain Eukaryota; kingdom Metazoa; phylum Chordata; class Aves; order Pelecaniformes; family Balaenicipitidae; genus Balaeniceps; species Balaeniceps rex. The sequence continues at coordinate 13,147 of VYZW01018754.1, read as the reverse complement.
ACGTATCTAAATTTTTGGCATTGCAAGAAAAATAAATATTCTTAGTATTAAAATCCACATCTAATGTTTATTAATAATTGCTGTCTGTCTTTAACCACTGTTTACATTACAGAATTAAACAGTTGTCATTTCTACTCTGTTTAGAGATCTGCATCACCGAACCTCATGAAATGCGAATGGACCAACAGTTCATAGGCAAAACATCAGGTATACCTTTGCACTCCTTATTTTACTTAAAGAGCCATCATACTAATTTAGTTAAGAATAACCATTAAAAGGGGCTTTTTCTAGAAGGAGGGATGAAGAGCAGAAGTCTTGCACTTTCGAGATTTATTGCAGGACTGCAAGGTAGCAGCAGCACCGTTACCTTTCCTCACATCCCAGTTAGTACAGCTTAGTGCAGCACACAGGTACGTGATGAACAGCCACATGAGTGTGGCTGAACTATCCTTCCCATCCGTCCAGATAAAGGTTTTATCCAGCACCTTGGGATTATCATCCTAACTTCACTACCAGTTCTGTTGCCTGCAGCAGCTTGTCAGCACAGTGAAGAGCACCTGCATGTTTATATTGCTGACCAAAGTAAGCCTGCGGGGGCAAGATCTCCAGAACTGCTAGGTGGAGAGATCATAAGATCTAATAAACATAAGATCTAATACACAGAGATTTTGAAGAGTCTCAATGTACATCCAATGTGTGTGCGTGTGTGTGGGAATCTTGTATAGCATTAACCTGTATGTTGAAAGATGATGGAAAGAACAACCTAGTCTTGAACTGAGTAAAGGGATGTGAATACAAGATAAAACAAGAACTTTAACTGCTGTTTAAGATTCTACATAAGAACATTCTCCTCTGTAGCACGAAAATTTAACTGCAAATTAATCATCATACCACCACAACTTGATTTTCACACAGATACCAAGAAGAATACTGTAGTCATGTAAATATTCAGATTCAATTCTCTTACCCCAGGTTTTAAAGTTCTACATTTAAAATATGCTTCCTATTTTTATTTTATTGTACACCATTCCATTTCAAGGAACCAGTTTGATTAATGTTGGATTTTCCCAGCTGTGTTTGTCATTTATTGTATGCATAAACTTCATATTCACTATATATGCAAACACAACACGAACTTAGAACTGTTATGATTGGTGTAACATTAGGACTTAGGTTCTTAAACATAATTTTTCTCTGAAGTCATGATAATTCATATGCAACTCATTATTTAATTTATAAAATTAATCAGAATAATTTATATACCACTCATTGCACATGTGCAGTCAATTTCAAAGCATCATATATGCACCTAATTATTTTAGTTTTATTTTTGTTAATTTTTAAGCAGATAAAGCAAAGATTTTTTTTAAGAAAATACATACTTGAAAAGTAATTTATAAAAAATAAATCTTCAGTCTTTAACACATACAGCTTTGAAAGCCATCCTACATAGTCTCCTTGTCTTGTATTTCTATGAAGTGTATATATATATGGTAATAATTTCACACCAGGCAAAATTCATCTCAGCTGCATGCAAAAATCTGTCTTTATGTAAAAACCAGCCTAGAAAAGATCTGAAATTAAATTAGTACTCACTTGTTTAGTCTTTGTTTTTGTAATGGTGTCCGAAATGGGTTTCTTCCTCTCTTTAACAGCTGTTTTAGAAAACAGTTCTTCAAACTCATGATAATCTATGGAAGGCTCTTCAATTTTTTCCCACACAAGTGAAGCACTAGAATCTCTAAAGTTAAGCAAAAGACCTATGTAGGGCAACGTCAAACTAAATAAGGTCATAAATGGAGGAACGAAGAAAATAAAATAGCAGCAATTTAAAAGTTGTTGCCTAACTTCTACTAGCAGCATTTTGATACTGTTGATTCTCCCCCATACTTCCATTTGCTTCTTTGTTCACACACAATAATGGTCAGGCCCATTTATATTCACCCACTTTACATACACAGGAATAGAAATAAGCTATATATAGGCTATAAAACGTACAGACATGGACACAAAGAGAAGTAGAAATAGATAGTTATCTGCAGACCACCTGCGTGACAGTGGCAAGAACTTGAAAAGAAAGAAATTCATCATTAAACAACAGCAGAAGGGTTTTACATTCAGTACGCAGATACATAGAGAAAAGATTAATAAGGAAACTTCTTTTCATGACCAAGAATGATATTTTACAAACAAACAAAAAACATCAACAACTAAAAACAAGTATATCAAAGTCACATCAAAGTAAGGGCTACCAGAATAGCTTTATGCTTCCATGCAAATAAATTGCAGTTTGAATCTGCCTGCTGAGTGTACAAGGTGGAAAAAAAAAAAGGATTTCTGGAGAAAGGAAAGAGGAGGATAAAAGGCGTTCAGCATACATTGATCTAGAGGGAAGACGCTACAAAAACTTGCAAGCTGCTCCAGAGAGAGACCAACACTGTCTTGAAAATTGAAGGGAGGCACAAATAAGACATTTTAAACACCGTCTCACAGAAGGCTTAGTGGCACACAGTCACTCCCGGATCTCTGATTAACGTGTGGTATGTAACCCCAAAGGACAGCTGAAAACACTACCCTCAAACAGCTTTCATGTGCAAATAAAGTTACTCAGAGTTTGTGGGCTTTAAATAAAACGGGAACCCCGTCTACATATCCAACTACAAGTAAAATCCTGTTTGGACTGAGGTTCTCTCAAAGACCTGCCTAGCAGTAAATACTTCTGCTCATAACATACGACACTATCAGGACAGCCATAAAGTGAAAACGCCACTCTCTTCACAACTCTACGACTTACCTTTTACTGTGGAGCTGAATTCTTGTCCAGTAAAGAGGCTTCATTGGCCGAGAAGGCTCTATCACATGTTTCCTGCTCCCTTTCTCCTGATTCATCCCCATGGCAAATAAACTAGATGGTAACGGAGGAGGAAGAAACCCACAGACCTGTGGGACTGCTGGGTAGGTGCTGCCCTGGGCTGGCGCTGGAAGGGGTGGCGCTTCTCCAGGCAAAGGTGGTGGGGCTGGAGGTGGCATCCCCAACCCAGGCAGAGGAGGGGGTGGTGGAGGGACACCAGCACCAGGCAAAGGTGGTGGAGGAGGTGGAAGGGGGACACCTGCACCAGGCAGAGGTGGTGGAGGAGGTGGAGGGGGGACACCTGCACCAGGCAGAGGCGGTGGTAGAGGAGGAGGAGGGGGCAGGATGCCCCCTCCGGGCAGAAGTGGGGGAGGTAGTGGCAGTCCTGCTCCAGGCAGAGGTGGTGCTGGGGGTGGGGGTGGCATTCCCAGGCCAGGCAGAGGAGGAGGTGGGGGAGGGACACCAGCCCCAGGTAAAGGTGGTGGTGGTGGTGGAGGGGGAGGCTGGATGCCCCAACCAGGCAGAGGGGGTGGGACTCCCGCTCCAGGCAAAGGTGGTGGTAGAGGTGGTGGTGGGACTCCAGCACATGGGAGAGGAGGGGCTGGAGGCAGCATCGGTATCTCCCCACTTGGCAAAGGTGGAGGAGGAGGAGGGGGTGGTGTCATGCCCGGCAAAGAGTGGTCCAGGTGTGGCACTGCTGAGCCAGCAGAAGGAGGGAGTCCTGAGCCGGGCAGGGGTGGTGGGGGTGGTACTTCTGCCAGGGACATGGGAGTAGCAAGGGAAGGGCCATGTGCTCCAGACATGGGAGCCGCTGGTTCGGTCGCTGGCAGTGATGGGGGAATGCTACGTGTGGGCTCTGGGGGCAAAGAAGGAGGATGTTCACTACAGGTCACATCTACAGTACTTAGAGGCTGATGGGAAGCTGGCATTTCAGTCTCTCCTTCAAATGCAAAGGACAAATTAACTTTGGGTCCTGGAAGAGGTGACTGCGGCGTACTCTCTACTGATTGGCTTGCATCCAGCGGCACCGAGATTAGCTTCGGTGACAGAATTAAGGAGATTTCAGAACAAAACGTGGGCTGTAGTTCTAGAGCTGGCCCTTCACTTTTGCCCCCTTCTAAGTGCGGTGGTGGGGGTGGCTGTGGCACTGCATTGGCTGAAGGCATTGTGTGTGTTAAATAATCCTCTGTTGGTGACGTTTGTACAGATCTTGCTTGTGACACAGTCCTGGGTATGGTCTGCTGTCTGTTTGTTTGAAGAGTCACACTGCTGAGTTCCCCACAGACTGCGTGCGTGTGCTCATTTTCCTGCTCCCTCGCAGCAGTCTGTACCTCTGCAGCAGGGAATTGTTTCTCTAGTTCTGCAATTTTGGTCCTCAGATCCTCAATAGTTTGCTCAAGTTGTTGGATGACACTGGCACGCTCCTCAGATTTCACCTCAAAACCATCCTTTGAAAGAAAATAAATATATAATAAGCACAAACCAGATAACATTCATCACTATATAAAAAAATTAAATTTAGATCAAGAATATTGGTATTCCAGATGTTCAGAAAAAAGCCAGTTTTGACAAGCCTTTAAAAACAGAGGTATCATTTTGGCTAGCTGCATCACAGTGGAGGAGGATAGCTTAGGAAAATGACTTGCTTCAGTATGAAACTACCTTTGTCAGTAAGAGCATGTTTTAGACCATGATTATATTTGGCAAAACCAAAAATCAGCAGCAACCCCTCCCTCCCCCCACATATCCTGACCAAGAAAACAACCAACCACTGATAACAAGTACTGCAAATGTTTGCGTACACGTGGATATGCAGACATGGCAGTGGAAGGGCACTTTGTTACTTTAATTCTGTTAACTGAAAATATGTCAAGTGTTTCTTCAAAGGGATGCACTGTGCATAACAGACTCAACACACTACTGACTGCTGGGTTTCAATATACAGCTTAATGATACGATACAGTTTAGGAATGCAGAACATAACAAATGTGCACTTTTCAAAACCAGCTAATCTCAGAGCAGAGTAATTATGCTTTTCTCCAGCCAGCACGATTGGGAAGGAAAAGAAGAAAGACAAAACTAAGGGAGAACTTTCCTCCCACCCAAAATTTGAAAATCCTCTGCCAAGTGACAGACTGTGAGTGAGTAATGTTAGAAAAGCTTCCTGTCTGGAATGGTTATTCTGTATTTGACAGTTTCCACATTTTTTATATCTTTCTCTGAAGCATCTGATCCTGCCTGCTGTAGACTGAGTAGAAGAACCATTAACTTTAAATGGCACAGTAATTCCTACATTTTTAAATAAATACCAGTAACAAACTGTACTAAATTTAATGGGTATGTGCTTTTATCAAAAGGTACCAAAAGAAGCAACCTAGTCCAAAAATAGCCATTTGTGCTTATTCAGGAAAGCTGAACAAGAGATAGAACAGACATGACTTTACAACACAAAATCTTTTAATAAAGAAGTTATTATTTGCTAGTTGCATGCATTTGCTTTTTAGTATTTTTTTTTTATTCTTTAAATTTGGAATATTGGTCAGCACTTCAACCATTTAGTTGAATTAAGTTTGTCATGCAACAGGTTTCCCAAAAGGTTACAGTAAAACAGTTTAGTGCTTTTTTGTTCCCTTGTATAAAACCATAAGTTTCATGGATGAGACTGTAGGCTTACTTCATAGGAAATCTTTCAAATATTCAGATTTTATAGGTCTTGTAAAGAAGCCTACAAATAAACATACAATACCTGATATACTAATTGCCTTGGTTTGTTTCAGGAAGATGATGTTTTTCATCTCATCCTTTGACACATGAAACATTTAAAAGTCATTTTTCTTTCTGGAAAATGAAGTTGTAAATTCCAGCTGGGGACTATTAATAAAATATATGTTCATTAATACTTAAAAAAATTGTTTCTGCACAGAATTGGTTTTCAAACATAAAATTTCAATTTTGTGTTTATCTTAGAGTTTCCCAGCTATCCTAAAGCAATCCCAGAAGTAAAACAGCAACTACTACATTTAAACCAAATATTGTTTGATTTTGAAGCACCTTTATCAAAGCTTACAATCCCCTACATCGTTTGAACTTTCTGGGATGGCAATTTGAACCACAAGTTATGGATTACAGCTAGGTCTCCCTACCAAACTTTGAAGAGAAATGTAAAACAGAGAAAAGAACATCAAAAAAGTTTTTCAATGAATAGTGAAGAAATGAACACAGCAGACATATTAACAAACAGTATTATAACAAGGAAAAAAGGCTGAAAAATACATATCCATTACAGACTACTCATGGAGCTTCAATCCACTTGGTTTCCTTTAATAACTCAATACTGCGTAGCAGCAACAGTTTTGTTGAAGAACTTCATTACAAAGGAGAAAGAGAATGTTCTATTACCCCTCTGTTTCATCTGCTCTTATCTCCCTACCAGTCACCTGCAAATACAATAAGGCCTATCAATTCTTCAAAAGGCAACGTTATCGAAGGAAACATGTTCCTAGGATTATTAAGGCCACACACCAGTTTTCAGTTATTTGAGAACAAATCCAGTTTCCCCAGCCTGTAACTCTCCTGAGCTCCCATTTTACACTGTAAGAACACTCCACCAAGGGTTTTATGACAGATACAGCTTCCCGATTCTATCTGAATTGGAAAATTCATTCTTGCCACAAACAAACTGAAGCCAACAGGATTAGACACAATGTTAAATAGTTCTGAAGAGATTTGCCTTAATGATGGCTGATCTCAGAACAGTTCACTGTTTCAAAAACTCCATTACTCAGGAGATTGGATTCAACTTTTCACAAGAAAAAGAGGTAATTCTTGAATCCTGGAATTCTACCTGAGCTACAGGAAAAACCTAGATTCACTGTTTTACAAGAGAATTTACCCTGAGACCATGAAGTTTCTTTCAAGAGAAAAAGTATTTTTTTAAAGTTTTTAAAAAATGGGTAATCAAGTGAGGTGATTAAGCAATTCAGACAAGAAACAAAAATGTATTGATGAATTAAAATTACTTTTTACCACATGCCCTAAGAAACAATTTTTCTGCTGTCCTTGAGACGTTTCAAACAACCTGGTGATTTGGTATTGTGTTGTTACCTAAGAATCACCAATATATCCAGGTTTTCACAGAAACAGCATACTATGAACAAACAAGACTTTGTTGTGAATGCAGAGATACTTATCCAGAGGAAATTACGTACTTTAAACCTATTTGGTTTAAAAAACAAACAAACAAAAACCAAAACAAAGCCCCAGTATTTATATGCTTCAGTAATTATTTTAGATAGAGATATTTTTCATTTTGAATTTTAAGATGCCCCAGACTAGTTTAATTAGATTTCTGCCTTTCCCCTAGCAAGTTTAAAGTCTTCCTCTAGATCAGAAAGGGCTGTATCAAACAAACGTAAGCCACAGCAATTTTCCACTATCCTCAACAAGGAAGGAAATCTAAAATATATATAAGTCCAATCAGAAATGAAAATTAGACAGTTTTCTTAGAAGAATAAGCAAGGAAAGACTTAATTTTTCACACATGTAAAAGATGGTCAAAAGCTGTTGACAAAAACCAGAAGACCCAGATAAAAAAAATACACATAATGAAAAGAAGGTTCATTTTTAATCCAAATGACAATTCCACAGCAGAAACCTACAGGGTTTAAAAGAGATATGAGGGAACTCTGTCTTGCCTAGAGTTCTTACCCAGGACCCAGGTACTGTGGAACAGTCTTCTTTCTGTAAAGAAAGAAAGGTGGAAGCTTAAGCCTTGCTGTATCCAGGTGACTTGAGCGTGAAAGAGGTGAGCAGGAAAAAAATTCCAAAGGTATATGGCTATAGAAAGGTGCCCAGCATTTCTCAAACAGGTTGTACGTGTTCCATGTGCAATGAGTTGGATGCTTAATCTGGGAATGCTGGACTGACTGTGTTTGTATTGCACTGATAGTCTTATGTGTGTACAGTATCCAACTGATCTGGGAATACTGGCTTTACTGTATAAAGGTTGTATACTTGGATCTGCACATGTACCAAAAGCCTGTACATTACATACAATTCATTCTAATCTTGTCATGTTTTCCACACGTGCACATCAGATGTCCAGCATGAAGATGACCTATATAGATAGAACAAGGATCTAGGATCTTCAAACATGTAAAAGCTCAGATTGCAGCTACCTTCTCTACTGCGTCTGACATCCTAGGTTCTCAGATGAGTGACCGAAACTTACTGACCCTTCTATAACTAAATTTCCAGGCAAAAAAACCCTCACACAACTGAAATTTAGCCTTAGTCTATATGTACGTATATGCACATACATATATATGTTTGTCTTTATTATATATTTATCTGTATCTATCTATCTCAACTTGCATTCGCTTATATATTTTATGAGCAGTCACAATGTGTCTTCTGAAAACAAACACAATGGCAGTAATTTTGCAGTATTTGAAAAATAAAGACACATTACAGTTTAGTTTTAGAAGCTAATGCCTTATAATATTACAAGCCAACAAGTTGCACCAGCAGTTTGATCATTTTCAGCAATTTGTCACTTAGCGTCATGAAATTTCCTCTCTGGGTGGAATTCATATTTAGATGATAGGATTATACTTCTTGGTGTTTTTTTTTTTTTCCAAAACATTAACCTTTTAGTTTCTCTACATCAGAATTCACGATTCAGAGCCTATGCTGCTACCTGATTACAAGCACGCACAGGGAATAGAAGCATACAGTTAAACAGGACTAAGATGACAAAATAAAAGACCCCTCAGATCTTCCAATAAGTCAACACCTGATGGTACTGGCAGCATCCAGTTACTTGGAAGGACACTCTTTCCAACTGCTTCGTTAATAAATGCCTCTTCTCTATGTGAAGTGAAACATTTTTGAGCGTGCATGCTCACCAAATGGCAAGAAGTAGTGCCACAGTAAGGATTTAATTCAGAGAAATGTGATGTCTATTCAGGTTTCTTTTTTTAAAGCTGTCTCATTTTCAAAGCTGCTTCTTGCAACTGCACATCAACCTTAAGGGAAGGACACACCACATTTTAACAGGCATTTTCAGTGCTACAGTGATTGTCAAATGAGAGGACGGATGGACACTTGATTTGCATGCAAACAAAATAGCATCCATCTAATCAATTCTCACATTTCACTTAATCCTCAAAGACCATTGCAGCATTTTAGTTTTACAGTAGTAGAATTTGAGTCAAAAGCTGGCAAACTTGCCAATGGCATCAGGGAGAACTGCTGAAGGAGTAGAATTAGTATTGGACACCAGTTTCTTCCTCAGCCTACGAGATCAAATCTTTTTTGAGAAGCTTTTATTATACTGAAGGTACATGTATGGAGACAAAGGAGACACGTTTTCACAATACTGTAGCTACACTCCATGTTTCTTCCTACCACCACAAGGAAACATGATGCACAGCTCCCCAAGATGACACTGAACAAGCAAGCCTTGGGTAGAAACAGGGTAATGCACTGCCTTGCCTGAAGTGATAAACTCTATTTGGTGGACGTGAGCTAATCTCCCACACAGTGACACGCTGCAACAGATGGATTACACCAGCCTGCACTGTGCTGGCATTGGGACTACGTAGCTCTTCCTAAGGTAAAGAGCTAGGACATGTCTAATCAACCAAGAGATTTTTGTCATAACCTATAATGGGTGACAAAAAAACCCCAACTACATGCAGAAATCAATAATTATTGCAATTCAAATAGTTCAAATAAACAAACATAGGATCAGTAAGGAGCATGGACCGTTGAAGAAAGATGCATGCATTATAAATGCCAACTTCTAAAGCTGGAAGTCAGAAGAAAACAGTTTTGTTCAGATTCAGTTTCTTGAAGCTTCAGTTTCTGAACAGTTTCAATTCCTTATTCCTGGGCTAAGCGCATTTCAGAGGATAAAATCCCAGTTCTTTACAGTTCCCATTTTAGTAAATAATAATAAAAAAAACCCAAACCAAAAACCAGCTTGAGATGCAAAG
>VYZW01018750.1:6366-24211 GCA_013401315.1 Balaeniceps rex | reverse complement strand
ATTCTTTTGGCAAAACCCAGACCCTCTGAGTCAGTGCTTATTTAACCAGCAAGGAAACATTGGGCAAACTTGCTGCCATCATAAGCATGTTTTCTAGGTGTTATTTTCCTGTAAGTCAGAAGGACCAGGAAATTCGACTTTGAGAGCTGGCATTCTCTTCCCTGGAAAGATACAAATCTTCTAGGACTAAAAGTATATTCTACAACATTTTTTTCCAACTAGGTTCTTGGCTTGGAGGTGCCTTGGGTGTAACCAGAGGTGTGCTTGCTGATGAGCAGCTGTACACAGTCTGTTTTGTGGTGTGCTTCCCCCTGCCCCCGACAATGCTTTGTGCAGAATCAGAGATAACAGAGCAAAACTGAGGTGTCCCAGCTTGTATGTAAGGCTACCAATTAAATGAAATTGGCTTTCTTATTTGAAGTGGAATGATTAAAAAATGAGAGAACTTTCAATGGTATACATGTCTTCTATATGGGAAAGTTAAAGCTCATATAACCTGTATTTTTAGTGCTATATTGTTATCTGCGGGCAAAACCCCACGAATCTGTTGTCCTCTGGGGAAACAACTGTTGAAATTGGTTCAGCCAGGAGAAACCAATGATTCTTGGGGAAATATTTCCTGCAAAGCAATTGAACAAATTCAGAAACTATTTTGGATAAAATCCAAGAGATTTTTGGCTGAAAAATACAGTCTTTATATGCAGAAACATATAAAAATTATATTTCAAGTGCTTTGTAAGAGACCTTAGTATCCTTTGAGGAGAGTGAGGGTGTAGCAGGATGTGATCGGCTAAAACTCAGCTTCTCTGAGCCTCCAGAACTGGCAAGCCATCATCTGCAATCCTTTTCCCCCCACGAAATCAGATGTGGTCTGATGTTAAGATGCGTAGTTCTGTTTCTCTAAGGAAAATACACTCGTATCTTTAGGTTGAAGGCTAAACCCTAATAAATCTACAAAGGATTCCTTGCTCTTATCTGCTACTACCTCAAATGTAAGATGATCTCAAACTTCTCTAGACAGTATCAGTTCACTATAGGCATATGTAAACACAGTAGTTTATTATAATCTGTGTTTCCACAGCATACCTTTCATCCTGTGACCATTCCCCTTTACCCACCTCTCCTGTCTTGAGTTGATTTAGTAATATGTTAAAGTGAAATTGTTTCGGAAGTCACCCTTTCACTCTGTTCATCCAGTTGCTTGCTTGTTCTTCTATCTTATTTTCCAGTAACAAAATAACTGTTTGTCAACCATATTCAGATAAAAACCTGCCTCCAATTCAGTTATGTTCCTTGTAGCTCATTGACTTGAAAATAAGGAGTTCAAGAAGAAAAATTAAATGCTAGGCTGAAGTCTAGGTGAAGATAGCCATGTGCTGCTTCTAGCAGCAAATTGGTGGTCTTTGAAGTAAATTTTAAGTAACTAGGTAGTTCATTCAGGTGCTCAAGTCACCTTCTCTTAAAATATTTGATCTCCAAAATGAAATAACACATCTTTTAATTTCACTGTCACTGAATATATTTGATCACAATGCTTGAAAGTGTGTGATTTCAAAGTAGACATGCCTACCCTCAATTATTCTCCCTCTGAATTCACTCTTACTAGTTCAGATTAAGTCATTTTCATGTGCGTTCATTGGTATTTGTTTAAATGCAGCTTTATTGTAGAGCTCTGAACATATTTCTAGCAGTCAGTGTCTAGGAATAATCTTATATATTCTATTTAATTATTTTTGGTGTAACATTGAAAAAAACAGAGAAGGGCATGAACATAAATTTCAGTGGTTTGGTTCTAATTTTGCTCAACAGAAAAATAAACAGCTCATTTTGAAATCGGTGACTTTGCTGTGATGTTGCAGACATGAAGATATTTTCTGGTTTAACCTAATCCTCATAGGAAAATACAGGCTCAGAGAGAGACACAGGAGGGGATGAGGATCAGACGTGACAACAGATGCTGTTGCTGTCCCCAGCCATTTGCTCCATCGCTTTGATGGATGTTTCTGTCCCTGTGGCAGGGATGTCTGCTCAACTCATGAATCGGGTCCTGAAGAGCAGCAGTTTTCAGTCTGGCATAGTATGGTAACTAACTTCTGCTTCAGTTTGCCTTACCACAGAGGGCTAAATGCATAATACGAAGTGATGTGAGAGCGGATTTGAAAGCAGATCAGGTGTGGTGTCTCTGGGACAGCAACATCTGGAACAGAGATGGGCCATGCAGGGAGGCAGCTGCAATCTTAGCAGTCCAGTTCTAGACTGCTGCTGCAAATTTCTCAGAGTATATAAATGATTGTAAAGCAATTGATGAGATTACAGTTAATTACATCAGAGGTGAAAACGACTGGTATGACTGTGTGTGATTTATGAAGAAAGGAATAACAGGATAGCCTTTGTCTGCAACAGTGGTAAACTTACTCTTTCCTTCCATTGGAAGACAGACCAGCACCTGGAACTTGTGCAGCCCACAAGATTTTAAACTTTCTTAACAAAAAATACAACTTCTTTACAGCTGTAACTGTTGATAACAAAATACCTTATGAATTGACATGTATTAAATGTCTCCTTGTAATCCTACAAATTAACCTGGTTAACTATCTGAAGTTTACGAAACTGACTTGAAGAAACACTTTCTTCAAACACTTTTTATATATACCTTTTGATCTCCATATACAAAAATATGTAAATGTAGTATGTGTAATTACAAGTTGATGCATATCTGTAAAGGAGGATCCAGTGAAGCATGATGCTACACCTCAAATAGGATATCATCTTCTGAAACTTATTGGAAAGGCCCCGAACATGCCCAGAACCTTTTTGAATGTTTTACTTGGTGTCAGGGAGTAGAATTGCAATGCAGGAGAAAAGGAGAATGGCAGCTGCTGATGCTCTTGCCTTCTTATGCTTTCTCAAGGTTTGGAAGAAACACAAGAAGGTGCAGTGGTCTGATGTCCTGCACCACAGAGAGGGACAGGGTCAGAAGTGCGATGAGCATGTGCTGAACTTCTGCCCTGAATACAGTTGAAACTAGTCATGCACTCCCCTGACTTCTTTTGCCCTTAGACCTGAAGCTGATTTAAAAAAATAATATGTATGACATGGTTTATAACACATGAAATGACTTCCAAGAAGGATTTATCACACTTTCATATCAGTTACCTGTTCAAGTAAAGCTGAGCCTTTCCCTTCTTATTTGCATGCTCTTTTCTAACTGGATAGCATTCAAATAATCTTAAATGCTTTTAATAGTTTTCTTGGGTCCTAAGACTCAATGGGAAATAATAGTTAAGGTAAAAGCAGAGTAAGAATTTATTTAGGTATTTTTCTTGCCTGGGAATGACTGATTAATTAGTTGGAGATCATTGCATTCACACTTGCTGCATTTTCTTCTTTGTAATTTTTCTCATTAGCTTTTTCTCAAAAGCATGAGTAATTGTGTAAAATACATCTAGACTACAAATCAGACCTATCAGAATAGTCTTATTCCTAATTGGTGAAGATGATTTAATGAATACTTATGCACTATTTTCTTGCTGTTATGTAAGCAAACCTGTATTACATTTCTAGCATTCTATGAAGTTTTAAAATTCTGAACTTTTTTATTTCACTTGACACACCCACAGAAAACCCCATAACTTAACATTGTTTTTGCATGGAAATGAAATCTATAACTTATTTTTAAATACTTTATTGCGGTTCACTGGAATGCTTCCTTTAGGTGATTTGGTGAACTCTGGAGGCCATGGACACTCCAGATGTCATCCTACGAATTCTGTGAAATTAATTTTAGCCTTTGCTGCTGCTGATAACCTTTCTATACACCATTAAACATAATTATTCTGTAGGTTTAGTACAGACCCAGCAGCACTTCTGCTGGTGTTAAAAAGCACCTCCCTTATTCAGCCAGCCCTCACCTAGGAAGAATGTTCTTTTTCACACTTCAGCAGCCATCTGCTATGGATGGCTCGCAGGTCCGTTATATCCTGAAACTGATGGAACAATGCGGCTGCTGTGTTGTACCGTGTGAGGCGTCTTTAGAGCTGTCCCCTGCGGGTATCTGGGATAATGAATACCGTGGGCGATTGACAAATTGCAGCAGCAGGGTCAGGAGGGGTATCCCCATGCGAAGGCCTGAAGCTGCCATGTAACCGGAGCAGTGCAGGCTTTAATTCTTTCAGCAGGCGAATCTTAAATGATGAGATTTAAGTGTGGTCTAGATATCATTAGAGTATGTGAGCTCTCAGAGTTAGAGGGAGGGGGAAAAGTGGAAAGCATTGCACCCTTGCATTTTTGAGAACAGATCTGAGAGCTCTTCGTTTCTTCTGCAACCTTTATAAGTTATATGGTCTCTGTGTGTATAAGGCATGCAAAATAAAAATTGGGTTAAAGGTGAAACCTAGCCATCACTGAAAGCCAAGTGCTGTAAGAGTTCAGTTTTCTTCATTAGGTTAAATTTTGAGTCACACTTGCTCAGACTTCAATTTCCCAGGCTGACCTGGAAGGGCCAGATCTCCCCAGGTAGAAAATGTTCCCAACAAACTAAGCAAGCCTAACGTGGAGGTCTAGGTGGCTGTGGTTCTGCAAAACTGCAGCAGCATATGTGAAAGATACTCCAGTGTAGTATCTTGCTCTATGACAAAGGAAAGTAAGATGAGAAGAGGAAGATTTAAGTACACATTACCACCTTTTTCAGCTGGTGCAGTATAGCACATCCGAAGATTAAACAAACTTATGCTACCTTTTAATGTCCTCAAATTCAAAAGATTCTACATCATAGGCCAAAATACTGCACTGTGCCTGAATATATACTACATAGTAGTGTAATGGACTATAATATAAGGTTGACTATAAAGCTTAATAGTGGGCTAAAAATGGGAATATGGGCAGTATTAGAGCATGTAACTTCCAGGTTGGTGTGTGGGTGTGAATTAGAGATGTCGAATTAACCTTTTTGATGTTCAAACTGTGCTGCATTATAAACTGCACCTTAAAGGATTCAGTTGGGAAACTAAATTATGTCAACTTAGACTCTTGCTTGGTTCTCGCTGAGGCCAGAGTTCAACAGAGCACTGCAGTTCTGGGGCAAATAGAGTTTTACTGACCTTTAAAATTTTTTCTGGAACCAAAAGCAGGAAGAAGAGAGCAAAATGTAAGAAAGCCTGGATAGAAATAATAAAATAAAAATACTGTCAGAAAAAAAACCTCCAAACTTATAAAAGGATGAGATTTACCTAGGTCTACTCATATATCTGGATTACATTTAGTATGCAGGAAAGAAGTGTGTAGTATTTCATCACTTGAAAATTTGGCAGATATGTTACTACTGTCTTTTTTCCATTGAAAGGATCTTCAGTTTTCTTAACTACACCACTAGTCTTTATCAACTCTGTTTCAGTTCTATTACATGTACTCCTATGTCATGCTGGTTCTTATGTTTAAAGCAAAAGTTTTGGTTTTGATATTGAATGCGCTTTTTTACAAACTGTTTGTGAAGGTGCAGAAGCTTCCTCTCTATAGAACTACCTTGTTGTCTCATCTATAGTTACCTATAGGAAAGGTACCTCATCTGAATTGCATACTTTAAATATGTATAGTACATTAGAATACAGATGCATTACATGAAGAGTGAAGGTCTGTGTCACAGCGCTGGAGAACATCTAAGCATCACCGATAAATGAGACACTGAACAGCCGTGGGGCTTGTGTGCAGTCGAGTGTGTTGCTGTTCACTCCTCTTGTTCAAATACTAAAAACTCTACTAGTAAAATGTACTATATTCATCTCACTGAATGCATAATAAAGTAATATTTCTTTATAAAGAGTTTTTCTCACAACGGATAAATTTTGACTTTAACTGCTGGTCAAACTCGCAGTGAAAGAAAGGTAGCTTTGTGGACAAAATTAAGCTAAAGCATGGAGCTCATAATTTTGA
Organism: Balaeniceps rex; assembly: GCA_013401315.1. NCBI lineage: Eukaryota > Metazoa > Chordata > Aves > Pelecaniformes > Balaenicipitidae > Balaeniceps > Balaeniceps rex. Next base: position 18,283 of record VYZW01018750.1, on the reverse strand, counting down.
TTTGAAAAATGAAAGCAGATTTTTCTCATGTTTAGGTAAAAAATCTTCTCTTTACTGATTATTTTGTTGTACACCAAATGAGAGTTTGGCAATGAGATGCTTCTTTAATTAAATGCGAGCACAAGAATTATGCTCTATGCTGTTTGACTCCAGCAATACTGTTGGTGGTGTGGAAAGCTGCTCTGCAGTTTCGTCTGTACCACATTCAAGTTACGTGAAATGGCTTGAAGGCATTGGCCTTGGAAAGCCATGCCGTGAGTTGCTTTCCGTCCTCCTTTCCTCTGTGCTTTCTCCATACTGGTACAACCTGTCATGCAGCTGAGAGGAGGCAATACAAATGGTGCGAGTCTGTAGCCCCGTAGTACGGTACCGCCATGGCTAATAGCAGGCCATCAGCTTTGTACCAAGTTCGGCAGGCATCATGACTGAGGCCTGTCAGGCTTGCTTGAGCTGGACTCTTCATGACCTGCCTGCAGCTTTGTCTTACCTGGTTTTGCTGTAACAGCAATTTTTCTAATTGACCAAGTGCCTGTGGCAAATCTGTTTTACTTTTTGTTTATACTTGTACAGTGCCACCACATTTTTGTGACTCACAAAAGACATAATATAGAGAAATCCAGGACTGATGTGGTAACGGAGGCCTTGAAGAGTGGAGATACAGGAGGCACGTGGAGGTGCACAAGTGCAGGGTGCCACTGTGGCTGTAAGCGACTCGGCCGTGGTCATGCAAAGAAATGCAGACCACCTGAGCTGGGCAAAACTGGCTTTAAGAACAAAGTAATAGTGCCCAACATCCATAAAGGGTATCATGTAGTAAATCTGGATGTAACCTGGAGCTGCAAACTGATGTAGAAAGAACAAGATATAAAAATGTTAGCAAACATATATTTAAGAAAAAATGCCCTGAGCTCATCCTGGAGTAAAGAAGAAGAAACCATCAGCAGGAACATCTTATTTCTCCCAGCAAAGGACTAGTGATGGTGACAGCTCTCTAACCACACCAACACCAGGATGAAACCCCTGGATGAAGTACCCAGAGGAGCAGGGGAGGGTGAGCATAACACCAGAAAGGTAAAAATTTTTATATGCACACTTAAATTCTCTCATTCTTTCTTCTGTTGATAGTTAATTTCAACTAATAATGATGAGACTGTTTAAAATATCAGATAGACTAAGAATAAATTCTTGGTGTATATGTATTTTATATATAAATGAAAGATGTTCTTCCTATTTGCACATAAAATAAGGTCTGAACATAATAAGGGTAAGGCCTTCTTTCTCAGGGGAGAAATTCCTCTAGATTTGAAAGCCTATTGAAATCTCTCTGCTTTCATGCTCAAAAGGGATGCCAGGATGCAATCCTCTAATTCCATCTTAAAAAATCAGATGAATAAGCAATCAGCAATCGTGAATATTGTGCCAGAACCGCGAATCGAGTACAAGAGTAGAGATTGATTACTCAGTGTTTCTGCACAGAGGTATTTTGCAGGAAATCTGCATCACAATACATTGCTTCCTATTGGATTTAATAAAACAAACCAGAGGTTCAGCATTTTTTATAGATTCCACTTTCAGTGATGGCTAGATATATTTCTCTCTAAAAATAATGTTATTCTGCAGCTGAGGAATAGAGAACATTCTTCCAGTTACTGCAGCATCAGCAGTGCTTTGCCATCTATTTTTCCAGTATGTGTGTTCAAATGATCCCTTTTATGAATCTGGCAATGTGTCAGCAGCATGGCTAAGAATAGCAGGGATGGATGTGAGCCATAAACCAAAAGCTAGACCCTCCTTGATTTAAGAACACTACTTTATAGTTGGCCGGGTCAAGATACTGGCGTCAGGTACTTCTGACTTTGATACTTTGGCTTCATTTTGAGTAACTAATTTCCTTGATTATGGTGAGAGAAAAGAAATGCCAGGAGATAAGTATTGTCTCCCCACATACGAGTTGAACAGAACCTGAAGAAAGGTTGCTATTTAAGTTGTGGTTGTCAGCTTGATTTTGTTCAATACTGGGAATATTTTTGTTATGAAGTAGTGTAACAGCTGTAGATCGGAATCATTTAATGACTGATGCCCAGGGATCAGGAAGAGCAGACATGCACATAGAACCATACGTAGACTTGGGGATGTGTTGGGGTGATTGCTTTATAACTGGACTCTGAATATGCAAAATATTAAGTCTGTTTTGAATTCTGCAACTGTGATCCAGTTCTAAGCAAAATGCTATATTACACTGATAATAAAAATTACTTGGACCTCTGTTAGCTCATGGCTCTGTTACATGTAGAGAGAAAAATTAAAAGCGCTGTCACTGTACTCATTCAAATCTTTGGTTTTTGCTGCATCCCTAGAGAGGGCTATCAAATCTGATCATGAATCAGTTGCTGAATGACTGCATTTTTTTAGCCAGTTTAACTAAATATGCTTGTCTGAAACTATTATGGTCCTAGAGCTGATTGAGGAGTAGGTCAAGTGTCCCTGCCATTGGGATCTAGCTGCCTGTGGAGGTGAGCAGAGGGCAAGGGGTGGTAAGTCTCTTGCCATGTGTCTGTCAAAGCACTGAGTCCACTGGAGATTTATAGCACTATATATGAACTGGAAAACAGAAGTTATTTCTTTCATACTGTAATGAAACCACTGATTTGATCAAAATTACTATTGATACACTCTGGTTATGCCAAATCAGAATCCCCAGCCCAGCCTTTTAGTTTTTTCCGCTAGGTTTATGATTGTGTCTTTCAATACTGTTTTAATCACATGTCAAAAAGGAACCTTCACTTTGTAACCTAGTTTGATGGCCCAACTATTATTGGTAGATAAGTTTAAGCCTCTTTCCCACTTGACTGCATTTTCATGAAGTCTGAAATGCCAGTAAGCATTAAAATAAAAATTTTAACTGAACTTGGGAAAGGAAAACCTGAAAAGGTGTTGAGAAGACCATCTGATTTTTGACAAGTTGAGAGTTTGTTAGAGTGGGAGCTGGTAGCACATCTTTTAAAAAAAAAAAAAAAAAACAAACAAAAAAACCAAAACAAAACGGTGCCTCTACATTGTATTTTCTAACAGTTTTTAATGCTGAAACTATATTAGCATTCTTTGTCAGGGGGAATATGTTTGCTATATATAGCAATATATCTCACATACAGTTTATTGTGTTGATGTGTGTAATGAGCTGAAGCAAAATACACTTAAAGTGCATAAAAAGAAACCCATAACATGTTAGATTTACATCTGCTAATATTTAATCTACACTTCATCTGACAAGTTTGAAGAAAAGGCCCTGGCGATATGGAATTGTAAGAAATTAATAGGTTATTCTGGCACACGTATTCATTTTGCTTCTAATCGGGGAAACAATAACCTGGTCTACAGCTTAGCCTGTCAACAACTTGTATAAAATATTTGTGACTGCCACTTGTATCATCTTAAATATTAATAAATCTATCAGGAATCATATCTGCAAGCAAAACGGCAGGAAAGGAGTTACAGAATAGATGCAGCAAATTTTTTGAACAAAAATAGCGTTGCTTATGACCTATTAAATACAACTCATTATATGCATATACCACATATATAGCCTGTGCATGAAAATTATGGTGGGTTATGTGGTAGTTGAAACATGTCTCTTTGGATCCACAGCAAATTTCAAAAAGAAAAGTAGATTGTTATCATTCAAGCAGAATATGTGCATTATAGCTTTATAACAAAGCAGTCTGGATTATATTACTTCTGAATGACATATAACAGTAGTCTCTCCTCTGCTTTTGCAGCTGCTGTATTGCAGAATGAAACACGGAAAGCTTCATCGTGTTTTCCACTTCTTAGGACTCCCCTGAGGCTGCTGTGCTGGTACGCCAGTGCCCGGCGTTGCTTTAGGAATCCAGATCAGGAGGAATGTAACTTCCCGTGATGGAGAGATTTTGCACAAAAGGGAATAGTTTAAGGGGAGAAATCTGAGTGCCTGTTAACACTGCTTCAGGCAGAGATGATACCAAGGTCACACCAATAGTTTTCCTGATCTTGCAGCTCCAGGCCAATGGCCACACTCAGCTCCAGGTGAATCACTCTGTAAACTGCCAGAATTGACCTTTAAAAAAAATATAGCTTACTTATTGGTCCAGGTAAAAAAAAAAAAAACACAACCAAAAAAAACCCCAAAAAACCCAAACCCCCCAAAACCCCAACCAACCACCAAACCAAACAAAACCCCCAAAAAACCAAACAAACAAAAAAATCAAACAAAAAAACCCACAGAACCCACCCAAACACCTACACATTTGGTCCTGTCCGAAAAGACTATACTAGCTGTGGAAGTGAGGTGATAGAATCCCATAGAGGTCTCGTCTCCTCCAGATAACGAGCTTTTTGCCAGGTAGAGCTGTGAAGTTTCTTGAAATTAGTGTAGTGTCAAAGTACAAATGTTTAATTAGCTCCATCAAAAGTCAGCCAGGGATGTAAATAATGAGTCCTGTCCCGCACAATTCCCCTGTTACATTGCCCACAAGGTGCTCCGCTAGTACTTCTGACAGCGGTGATGTGCTGCTCCTGTCTCAGCAATGGTACCTGCTCTGGAGACACAGTTGTGTTGCTATATTTGTGCGGGAAGAGCTGGGTGGAAAGTCTGTTACCTGGGAAATGCCTTGTTAGTATTGAGCTGTAAGATTTTTCTGCACCTGCAGTAGTAGAGCACAGACAACACCATTCAGTGCATAGCTTTCTATTTGAGGTTTCCTCTTGCCTTGCATGATGACCTTTTATCTGCCTGACCAGTGGCCTCTAGAGCTCAACAAGGGCCAGTAGGAAATCTTGGGAACTTGCATGTTACACAGTGTGATCCCAACAGAAGTAAGGGGAGTGAGCTGCAAAAAAGATACTTGAAATTATTTTTAAGTTTTCATAATATTGTGTTGTGGGTTTTTTTTTGTTAAATGAACTATCTACTTTATGCCACAACAGATTGTTAGTAGCAGAGTAAATTGTATTATTAGCTTTGCTATCTTCCTCCTGCTGAGGGCGAGTGTTCAACTTGTTTTTGTCATATCAGATAATTTGCTAATTTTGGTTTGGCTTGCATTGATTTGTTAGAAACTGCACTGCTCCTTTGCCCACAGCAAAAGACAAATTAATGCATATACAGAAATTTCCTGTTGAGGTTTTTCAGGTGTCCTTTAAGACTGTGGCCTCAAGGATGCATATAATCTTTTAGCGTATTGCTTGCCTGATAACTTATAAAATAATGTAAGATAATTATCTCTAAAAATCAATGGGAAAAATTATGAAAGAGATGTTTCTATCAACTGAATTTTGAGACTGAAGTATGAAAGCATTTATGTTGCAAACCTGTAATATTTAAGGAATGTCTAACCAGATCTTACTCTATTCTTTCTTATAAGTATTTACTATTGAGAAACTTGGTTGTAGTATATTTTTTGACACCAAGAAAATCTGGAAAAGAATTGATCCTCTAATGAAAAATGCATTAAAATATATGCCTTAGACTGAGCTCTGGTCTGTGTAGAACACTCTCAAATTCACTGGAGTGATGTGGTATTCACGCTGATAGTAGCTTGTAAGGCACAGAACTGGGGGGGATGTTTTAAAGTGGTGTTTAATGCTGCTTAAAATCTGCTTCATCTGGTCGTGTAGTTGTTGAATTGACTTAGACGATTCATCTGGAAAAGCAACCAACAAAACAGCTTGATGGAAGAGCAAAAGTAATTAACAATCAGTTAATTTGCTAGATATAAAAAAAATCCTTCTAATACTTAGTATGCCATAGTACACTCAAAATATCATGAGGAAAAAGGTATGAATCATGATGGCACTCAGAAAGTACAAGCCCTGTTCAAAGTGGATTGCACTTCATTTTTGGGTAAATATAATTTAACCACAGAAATAGCTAGCCATCAGGCTGTCAATTACTTTCAAATAGCAGAGGCACCAGTGCTCAGATAAGAATGTGCTTTATATAGAAAACTGTGCTATCAAAAGCAGATACTTAGGTATAAGTCCTGTCTTGTGGGAACTCTGTAGATTAAATTCTTCATCGCTGTGGCTGCAGAGTAAGACTCCAAGGCTGCTGTTGAGGCTAAAGGCTGGTTTATTGTGGTGGTTGTGTCTAGTGGCCAATTAAAGTTAGGATATGTAGATGCCAAATGTTATATAGAATCATAGAATGCTTTGGGTTGGAAGGGACCTTTAGAGGTCATCTAGCCCAACCCCCCTGCAGTGAGCAGGGACATCTTTAACTAGATCAGGTTGCTCAGAGCCCCATCCAACGTGACCTTAAAGGTTTCTAGGGATGGGGCCTCTACTACCTTTCTGGGCAACCTATTCCCATGCTTCCCACCCTCATTGTAAAAAACTTCTTCCTTCTATCTAGCCTAAATCTACCCTCCTTTAGTTTAAAACCATTACCCCTTGTCCTGTCACAACAGGCCTTGCTAAAAAGACTGTCCCCATCTTTCCTATAGGCCCCCTTGAAGTACTGAAAGGCCACAGTGAGGTCTCCCCGCAGCCTTCTCTTCTCCAGGCTGAACAACCCCAACTCTCTCAGCCTGTCCTCGTAGGAGAGGTGCTCCAGCCCTCGGATCATTTTTGTGGCCCTCTTCTGGACCCGCTCCAACAGCTCCATGTCCTTCTTGTGCTGAGGGCTCCAGAGCTGGACGCAGTACTCCAGGTGAGGTCTTGCCAGAGCAGAGTAGAAGGGGCAGAATCACCTCCCTCGACCTGCTGGCCACGCTTCTTTTGATGCAGCCCAGGATACGGTTGGCCTTCTGGGCTGCAAGTGCACACTGTTGGCTCATGTCCAGCTTTTCCTCCACCAGTACCCCCAAGTCCTTCTCCGCAGGGCTGCTCTCAATCCCCTCATCCCCCAGCCTGTATTGATATCGGGGGTTTCCCCGACCCAAGTGCAGGACCTTGCCCTTGGCCTTGTTGAACCTCCTGAGGTTCACACAGGCCCACCTCTCCAGCCTGTCCAGGTCCCTTTGGATGACATCCCCTCCCTCAGGCGTGTCAACTGCACCACTCAGCTTGGTGTCATCTGCAAACTTGCTGAGGGTGCACTCGATCTCGCTGTCTATGTCGTTGATGAAAATATTAAACGGCACTGGTCCCAGTACGGACCCCTGAGGGACATCATTTGTTACCAGTCTCCATTTGGACATCGAGCCGTTGACCACTATCCTCTGGATGTGACCATCCAACCAGTTCCTTATCCACTGAACAGTCCACACATCAAATCCATATCTCCCCATAAAAGACTGTAAAGTCGAAGGCTTTACAGAAGTCCAGATAGATGACATCCATTGCTTTTCCCTTGTCCAAGGGAAACTTACAGTATTTTCTTGGAAAGATTATTATCTAAAAAAATGGATTGACAACTGGAGGGCCATGTTTAGCAGCCTTTTTTTTTTTTTTTTTACTCTTGGGAAAGGTCTGCAGGAGGATGGGCTTTTTCTGGGAGAATTTCATGCATAGGACACTGATTTATATTTCAAATAGAAATAGTGTAAACTTAACCCATTTTGGAAGCTTCATAGAAGATTCCTAGTGGGTTTGGTACTTTTCCTAGTTTACCTGGGGCCACAGCTACCGATTCTCTTAGAGATGCTATTCATAGGTTCATACCAGTATGAAGGAAAAAATGGTCTTGAGAGAAAGCCGTATATTTAGATATCTCTGGCCTGCCTTCAGATGTGACAAGATCTGGTGATAAAAGCAAATCGTTTCTAGGTAACCTGATCTTTAGGCACTTCTAATTATTATGAGGTTAGCAATTACTAGGAGATTGTTTTATATATTTATGTAATTATATTATGAACTATATAGACCAGCGATATGGTGGCCGCTTATAATTACTGATAAATTACCAAACATATGTATTTATTTTTTAGAAACAAAACTGCTTTGAATGTGAGAGGAAATTCACAGCATGAAGAAAAGGTGTCCTTTAAGATGATTCAGGGTGCAATATCAAAGGGCTGCTCCAAACTATGGAGGTGTAAAATGGTTATTTCTCAGGAGAATCTGTTAAAATGGGAATTGTCACCCTACAATGAAAGGCAAGTGCTGTGATACCTGTAATCATGGTGAAGTGTACCTTTCCACGCTGAAAATCCCCATTTTGGCTGCATTCAACTCTTTCATATGGTGTTTTCCATTCTGGTCATCACTTCCTGCCACTTTTTGCACCGAAAATAGTTCAGCATTTTTTCTGGGGTGGTGTAACATCAAACACCATCTGGATTATGGTGGATTAATACAGTGGCTTGCAAGGAGCCACTGTAAGTTTGTTGAGAGTCCGGGCTGTAATTGCCCCAGTCCTGTGAGTCAGTACGAGTTGCTTCTGCTGCCAAACGAAATGCTCCTGTCCCCCATGGTCTCCATCCGCTTGTTTGTGTCCAGATATCCATTCCTCTTTTACCAGCCATGAAAATTTCTGCTCTCTGGCAATGAGCACGATTGGTGTTTTTTTGGTATTAGCTAATTAACTGATGGGATCCCCAGCATAGTTCATCACTTGGCACACACATGCCAGTGTAATGAAGGAAGGATGGGAAGGACTCTTTCAATCTTCCACTGACTATGGCAAAATTATTTGTCACAGTGGTTTCAGCTAATTTTTGCTGTGGGGTAATGAGGCTTGGCTTAACCTCGTTGAAAGGTCATAGCATGTTACCTAAAAGGGCAAACTAAATTTTAATAGATATGCCTAAAACTTCACATAAGGTATTATATTGGCTCGGTAGGAGGATTTTGGGGTGATGAGCAGTTTTTCTTGGTGTTCGCCAAGGAGGTGTTAAGAGGCAAGTTACCATAGAAGAAACAATAGGTGAATCAACAGACAAATATTTTTAGTTTGATATCCGTTATGAATGTCAAGATTGAAAGTACCGCTACAGTAGCTTATGCTCAACTTCAGAGAAGGAAGAGGCTTTTCATGTGCATGCAAGCAAAGGGAATTTCAGTTCCTGGTATTTTAGAATATTTTTGGCTGTACTGTTCTTGTACATAATCTTGGTGCAAGTGTTGTGCTTGTTGGCATTTTCTTTCCAAACCGCAGGGTGTCTTCTACTTAGATATTTGCAGTCTTAGCTATATTGCCAGATTTCCTGTGAAACTGCTGGAGGAGCAGTACTAGTTGTGAAAAGCCACACTTCATGTTTATCATAGCAATTTCATCTAGATCAAATAGTTTTGTGATCTACCTTTAGCTGGGGAAAAAAAAAGTGGGAAATTATATAGTACTACTGAAACTTAGTTAAATGCAGTGCCCCAAATCTTAGAAATAACATCTGGGAATAATTCCAGTTGATAATTACCATTTAAAAATTTCTTTTAAGCCACTACGCTTAATTACCCATGTAAATATTATTAGAATTTAAAAGTACCATAGATGCAGTAAAAATGAAATGGGAATGTGTTTGCTTGTAGATACAATAAAAATGATCTTGTTCTTTGATGTGTACACAGTGCTAAATAGAAATCTAAATAATAGCAACAGCATTTGAATGACACTTACAATGTTGCTTTTCTCACTTCTGGTTCTTATAGGTCCAGTTTCACGATCAGGATGGCAAGCTGAAAAGCCTGTCATGGTTTGTCATCTCAAGGTCTTGACTGACATATACTTCATAAAACTTCGTAAATTATCTGGGCTTTCTGACCCAACTTCTCTATTCAATGTGGCTCTCCATGTTGCTTTTTCTATTTTACTATGTCTTTCACCAGTAGCTTCAGAGCAGTTTCTCTCTTGGCTTCTGAGCATGCCTCATTTGAGTTCATGCTGGGGTAAATAAAAAGACCATCAAGCTTAACATTTATGGGGACCTGAAGCAGGTTTACCTGGACCTGCAAGCTGCCATACAAGTGTGGGTTTTTTTTGGGGTCCGTCCGTCCCCGCCTCCGGCAAAATGTTAAATAGATAGAGGGAAAGAAGCAGGCTATTGAACTGGTTGCTCTTAGTTTGAGGCAAGACACCAGGCGTAATATGAAAGGATTGCCATGTTAAAAATCAGTTGCTTCATAATAATTGAGTGTAAGCAGGTTAAACTCTTACTGGACCCTTCCCTTTACTCTGGCATGTTTCTCTGGTGCTTATTTTCAATAGTTAGCATCTCTCCTGTAGCTTTTATGTGTTGTAGGTGGCAGATATCCAGGTAAACTTGGAACGCTGTTATGAGGGAGCAGTACCCATGCTGTACTTAATAAAGGATAAACCTCTGTGGAATAAAGCATTTGGAATATACAGGGACTTATACTATCCTGATTCAAGCCTAAAAATTGGCCTCCAGTGCCAAGTTAAAGTTGTCCAATTTTGATAGTGTGACACCGCATGTCATCACCACAACTGTCACCTGCCTGAGGCAAGGAGGAATACTGGTCTTGTTTCTAAGAGGATTATCGTCATGGGAGGGCAAACCTTAGCATCTCTCAGTTCACATTCATCACCAAAAGGTCAAAAAAAAGTCTTAGTTTGAAAAAATTTTTAAAGCATTTTAACAGCTTCACTCCTCTCTGTTACATAAATCCTTAGCAAAGAGGCTGAGCACAGGGGACTTCTCTGCTGGGAGAAGGGCAGTGGAACTGCTCCTGCAGCACATCAGCTACGGTGTAGTCTCTGTAGCCTCTCAGCTGCAATCTGAGAAGGGATTTTGGTTAAATTGAAACACTGGGGGTTAAGTAACACTTACTCCACTCCATATCTAATCCCCTCAGTACCAGTTATTATCTTTGTGGCTTTTTATATGTAGGGCTTTTAAGAACTCATTCTGCAGTCCATGAGAGCTTATGTCCCACGTGAACCTGTCGCATCTCTCCCTTCCCTTTGAACTGATGCTTGTTAGGCTATAAATATTCATGGAAGAAAGATTAGGGCACAATCGAATGTTTATGCTTGTATTACAATTAAAAAGCAAATTTCCCTTCTCCACATTCTTGCTATAAAAAGTTTCAAGATTGGGAGTGTCAGTGTATTAATATTAAACATGCCAAGGGAGCGTTGTCATGGGAGTAGCTTATGACCTGGCTGTGTGGACTTGCGCCTTCATAGTTTTATTAGTGTATGCTTGCCTGTAATTGAATCTTTTAATGAAAACCTTAACAAAAATATTTGTTTTTCCCAAGAATATTTTGAAATCCTCAGGGAGAAGAAAAAAACCCCACAAGAAATGTTTGGCTGAAACTCATAACCAGAGAGGAGAAAGAGGTGATAGTGAGAGGCAGAGCATGAACAAAGTATCCAATAACCTTTCAGTCCTTTTGCAAAGTGAAAAAGTAGGTAGCAATAAAGATTTGTAAGTCTGATAAAATACCTCCAGAGGACCTAATTTCTTTGCAATATTGTGGTTTTACTAAATCAAGGTCAGATGAGAACTAGATTAGCTACATGATTAATGTGTATATTGGGCCTAACATAGCAAAGTCAGCCAGCATACTGAGGACACTTACAGTATAAAGATGGTGCGAATAAGCAGTGATGTTTAACCACACAGTTGATTTGACTGAAACAATGAAGTTATTTCTAAAAAATTTGCCATTCAGTCACTTCAGCAGGACTTACTTCACAAGAAACAGCAGCTTGAATGAAACAATAGGGGAAAAAAAAATCTTAGCAGTCTAACGCATGGACTAAAAACTCTTCAAAAAATGTACATTAGTGAATTAACATTTAATGAAACAAATGCACTGTTTCCAATTTTTTCTGCTGTAAAGCTTATAGGAAGGAAATGTATCAGGCATGCAAAAACACTCGCTGTATGTGTGATGCAGCACTGCTGCACCATGAGTTATTCATCAGATGTGTTAGGTTTGCTGTGCACACCCAGCAGATCAGTTGTGTATGTCCACTAGGTCTTTGACATCTGGAGCAGTCACATTCTGCTCTTTGAACTGCAAAGCCTTGTAG
>VYZW01018748.1:17529-30239 GCA_013401315.1 Balaeniceps rex | reverse complement strand
GCTAAATCCCAGTGTTTAGATGTCAAGTTCCAAAATAAGTTAGAAAATATAACTGTTTAAAACATGAGTCATAAGATGTGCAACAGTATGCTTCCTTTTGCTCTAGTTAGATTCATTAAAGTTACTTGGATCTGCATCAACAAGATACTACATAAGAGATGCAACTTCATTTAGGTTATTTATAGTTCTATACAGATTAAAAAGAAAATGTTTTTATTTGGCTTGAATAACATCATTTGTTTCTCCTATGTAAATTAACATAATGCTATAGTACAAGAACTTAGATGGTAACCTATGTACTCAGAAAAGAAGCCACGTGAGAGTCCTACTTACATGATCTACATCACCTGAATGATGCAGTAGAGATTTTGGCTGGCATGGAACTGAGTGAAGAAGCAAGCTCTTCATATTGAATATTTTTGCTTTTTATACAACAACAGAAGATATTCCAAGCTTCTTTACATATTCACTAAAAAATGTGCTAAGCTAGACCCTGCCACTGCTGCAAAAGTGAGTACAGTGGTAGAAATTCCCTCTCCCAGGGCGGTTATTGTTACTGATGATTCTTGTTCTTCATGCAGGAATCATAACGCAGATGTAGGCTCAGCTTCACGACACCAGACCTGCCTTCTCACATCATTCATGGCTTTCTCTGTGACAGAGGAAGAACAAGGTGCCTATGGGTCCTGTTCTTCATGGTAATTTCATTAGAGGCAAAACCCATCTAAGTGTTTCCCATCCTTTTAACCATTTACTCTTTCATACAGAGAGTGACATAACTGAAGCATAAATGAATGAGTAAAGTGAAGAATGACTAGGTGGAAGTAAGCAAAGATGAAATATTTTTTAACTGGCATTACCACTCAGACAATGTTAACATTAAACTGGAGCCTGAGCATGGGATCCACAAAGGTTAGCACACTGTACATGGATGCTCCTTGTAGGAGATGAGGGATTTGAAGAACCTTGCTTTTCTCCAGGTTTTCAATGCAAAGCTCTGTACAGGAAGGAGATACCTTCTCCTGCTGAGGATTTGAAGGCATGGACCTCCTCACCGAAATAATCACTTCCTCCTTTTTGCCCAAAGCTCAAAAGAAAGAAAGGCGCCAATCTTTATACCAACAGTTCAGCAACTCAAATGTTCATGCACAAGTAGAGAAATCCAACTTTTCTCGTGCATTTGCTAAGATAGCAGCAAACTAAGCCAAAATCTCCTACTTGTCAGAATAGGGCATTAAGCTCTGAGGTAGAGGGGTGTCCTGTTCTGGACCACCCTCAGTTGCTCTTGTTAAAGCGTGTCTATTTACTGTAAATTTCCACTGGGACAAGCAATGGATCATGAGTCATATATACAACTGGCTAGCTACCAGGCTGCAAAATTCTTGGCCTTCTGTATTTTTGGCTCAATATTTTTGACACATGATACTGCTCTAGAACATAAAAACGGAGGGACACAGCTTCCCACAGCTCCATAATACAGGAACTCATTACTTTCTACAATGCTTACCATTATTATTACAATCTTAGAAAAAAAGAACCAACTAAAGTACTATTTTTCCCTATAATTTCCACCTGACATAAGAAAAACGATGCATCAGTCTTACAGAGCAGAGTTGTAAGAGGACTAAGAGGAATTTTATTTATATGTGTAGTTCAGAGTTTGACTCATAGTGCACCATTTTAAAGCCTTGTATGCTGGAGATCAGACATTTCCTAGAAGATCCAGAGAAGTGTCCAGTGGCTTCTCACATGCCTTCTGTTCTCAAGGTCTACTACACAGGTGCTTGTGACTGTGGGGAATTGAACACAAAGATTCAGATGGCACCTTTTGGTGTTACAGTCCTGAAGGTTTCACATTTTTAAAAAACATTTTATTGGAATATTTTCACAGCCTGTTGGAAAGTGAGAATCACCTTTGCTCAGAAAGGCAGCAAAAAAATATCTGGCAACACTGATGGATTTTATGCTGCTTGATCAAAATTTAATCTTGCTGTTTGCATTTCTGGCTCTGCAAAGGGTTTGTATTAATTGGCTGAATTGCAGTGTCATTTACGTTGTAAACAACAAATGAGATGCAGTTGTAAGATTATCACTCAGAATATAATGCTCCCAAACAAGGAAAACAAAAAGGCACAGGCTCTATTGTTGCATTTTCTCTGAGGGTACCCTGTTGGGTTTAGTGATCTTTATAACCTCTCAGCATTAAATAAAACATTGCCATAAGACCCATGTCAAATTACATAAAATATCCTTATGCTTGAAAAGTAGATTTGGGGAAGCTAAAAGAAACAGACTTTGGGTTTAATTCAATTCACTTTCCAGTGCAACAGAAATCTAAAGAACAGCAAATATCTATAGTAAATGACAGCAGAAGTAGGAATTATTGGCATTGATTATGGAATGCAAGGTGAATTGCCTTTTCTTGATCTTTTTTATATGCATGGACTGTAATTTGTATATAGCACCATTTTTCCCTAGGATAGTTCATTTTCTGTATTTTTTTTTTGTTAAATGTGTTCTACTTACCATTTCTGTTGCAAAAGTCTGTGTGTTTGTAGACATACAAAATTATCAGTGATACATTTTTGGGGGGAGAGGGAAATACGGTGCTTTATCCACACAAATAAGACACAAGATTTTGCAAAATAGGTAATTTCTTTCTTGCCATTTGGTTTTGGCATCTTTTATATTCTTCCTCTAAGTCCTAATATCATTTAGCATCAGCAAACACCATTTCTGCCTATAAGCACTTATTGCTATGTCCAAGATTCCCTGACATCTTCCTAGAGCAAATCTCCTTCCGTAGAAGTCATGGCTCCATGTCAGTGTTCCCTAGCAGAGAATTTCTCCCAGCCATTCCCATATCATGTCACAGACGATGTCCTCATCAGAGTGTGGCTAGACAATATCCTCCTGGTACTGGAAGAGTTTCCCTCTCTGTCCATCTTTTTTTTACTTTGCTCTTGATAACATATTATGTTAACAAGTGCTTTATTTTTCATTCATCTCCAACACCCTGATTTCTAAAGAAACAAAGTTATCTACATACAGAGATATGAACATACCACCACTGCTGCTAATACACGGTGCACTAGGATGAAAAATTAATCCCCAGTTATGACAACAACCGTGCTTAAACAACTTTTAGAGCTCTTTTAGTGACAATTAACAACCTGCCAGGTTTTTATCCACTTCAGCTTCTGAATAGATTTAAGCTCCTCAGTCTACACATCTTTTGGATCTTGCAGCAATTTAAATTCAAGGTGAGAGAGATATGAATAACAGAAGCAATCTGAACAAATGGCTGCAGCCTTCTGATCATTTAATGTTGCTTCCTGATGACTCTCCCCACCTCATTACCAACTAAGTGGCGAAACAAAGCCACTTTTACCTTTTTCACCTAACATAATGTAATTACAACTATAAGGTTCACAGGTTTAGACACAGGAAGGGAGAAAAACCAAAGGCATCCACAGATAACCAGTTTCTAAAGTTCTACATATTGACAACTCTTATTATCCGCCCTGGAATTAAAATGTGCATCACAGGTGAGAGTCCGCATGAGTTATTTTTAAGTTTTGTTCTAACTCTTTCTCTCAAAATAACATCGAACTTCTACTGTGAAGTTCTGAAGGAAAGATCCACATCCTAAAATTTAGTTTTCATCCACTTGAGAAGGTGTTTTACACCTTTTCTATCCATTTTCTCAGGAGGTACACTGTAAGATAATTTTAATCACGAACACTCGCTTTTTATCACTAGGAGGAGAAAAGCTTCACGGGGAAACAAATGAGGAATATAGATTACCAGGGTTAGAAGCAAACCCTAAGAGCTCTACAAAGTTCACCTCACATTTTGTGGAGGGTTTTTTTCTTTTTTTTCTGTCCTAAATCTCTCTATAAAGAAGGGAAAAGGAAACAGCAAAGTTGCCAAAGAAAAGCAGAATCTCAACCAAGTAGATTTTTTAAATATAACTTAAATTTTCAAATAGAGCAGACAATATTTGAGCAGACCAAGTAAAGTGCCATTTCCACAGTAGCTTAGTCTCAAAATTCTAAGGTCTTCACCATTTTTCTAGGGTCATCACAAGTTTTCTAATCCTGGTGTTCATTGCCTGATTCTTCTGTATTTTGTTATTATTGAGCACTGATGGAAGATTTTTATGTAAGTTTTGAGCTAATTATTAGTTTTAGAAAAGGGTTAGGTTTCACGTGGCTCAAGGGAGACAAAAGTTTCCACCAGATCTCATCTCACATTGCTGGTATTTGCCTACCTGGAAAGCTAGCTAGAAGTAATGCATAAAGTAGATGCAGCACCAGAACCAAAGGAAATACACACCAGGACATTTTTTTTTAATATTAAAAAAAAGGCAAACATGCAGACCGAAGCCTTTGGCATTGATAGATTTTTAATTGCTGTCAAGGAACAAGGAATACCAAGGAAGCTGGAGAATGAATCAAAGTAAATCATGTACGCTATTGGATAGATATGTATCATTCTGACTTTTCTGAAGGCAAAACAGGTGAATGTGTGTGCAGTACAAAGAGAACACACTGTTTAGAAATATGCAGAATAACATAGAAGTATGAATTTCTGAAAAACAAAGCAATGTATTGCCGGAGTTCTTTTTGCATTTATTTGAAATCAGGAGACAAAAGAAAGAACAAAGTGTACACATTTGTAAGAAACACTCTGCCATGCAAAAAGACAGGTCTACAAAGGTGACAAGTAAGGTAGGAGAAGAGAGCTACAGTTATGTATTAAGGAACAGGTTCAACAAGGACAACAGAAAGCTGGATTAGGGGGTAGTGCTTCAGGGTTCTAGAAATCCTTACCTTTGTTATCAGGTACATAAATGGTATTTAAGCGGCTATACTTTTCTAGACAAGTAAAATGTGCTGATGGTAACTCACTGTAGCCTAGTGTGAAAGTAACAAATTTATGAATCAAACGTGATAAAAACTGCAGAAACTTATGTTTAAAAAGTGTCCATACACCAGCTCATAAAAGATTGAGCTAGTCTGAATTGTATTTCCCTGTAAAACTCGTTAGGAAGCTTTTTGTTTTATTAAAGGATATTGCTTCTGACAGTGTTAGAAAGTTTTCATCAAAAGAAAAATGCATGAAGTAAATTCCTATGGGTACATGGTTGTCACATATTGAAATAGACCATCTTTATGCCAACACAGCAGAAAAACTAACAGAATCGATAGCAATGAAAGTAATGGAATAAAGTTAACATATTATAATTTCCACTGCCACTACCATTCAAGTGTCAAGTTTGAATAGTATCATACATCATCTTAGGCTAGCGAGCAAGATCTGACAGAAAGGGAATTTTTGACAGAGGTAACTCCAGATAAAACAGTGACCAGAAGTTGAGACCAGTAAAGGAAAATTTCTGGAAGTTTTATTCTTGATCTTTTCTACTTCTTTTTAGACAATGGTTTGTAATTACGGAGTAGAGATTCTTGCCTTAAGAATTTTTTTTCTTATATTTGTAATCAAAGTATCCTTATGATCATTTAAGCTTTTGTAGGCAAGACTAAAAGTTTTAAAACTTCAAGGCATTGTAACCTCTTTTCTTAAGGGCTAGTTTCAGTTTATCAGAAAGTTAACAATGACAAACTGATGTGGAGTAGGTATGTGGAAAGGACGAAGCTGTTGTTCTAAGGCAATGGGGCCTGTAAATAAATGCCACTGTGGGAATTTCTGCTACTCCAGCATCTGCCAGTTTAGGAAATGTTCTTAAACGCCCTTAATCATTATTCTAGTAAACCTGTTTCTATAAAAACAAGATTCTTACCAAAATATAATTTCAAAGAAATTGATCAATTTAGATTAGCAAAACTAGCCCAGAAATCTTGTGTTGCTGTCAAAACTTTATTTATTTTGTTTATTCGATTCCATGTTATTTCTGGAATGTGAGTTTACATCACTACACGTGTATTTTAGTCCAGGTAGATAAACCACTTATGAGGCTGAAAAGCCACATACCTTGTAACATAAGGTTACAACATTTTATTCTGATCCTCACAAGCTTTCATTTCTTCCTTTCACACCCTTCAGAAATATGGGAATGTGTAGAGAGGTAAGAAAGGAAAATTTAATAGAGATCAAGTGGGCTGCAGGCAGATTAACCAATGGCACGAAATTTTGCAAGGTAATGAAGGCCACTTGTCATGAACACTGAAGAGTGCACTGTGGGATGCTCTGCCCAAGAACTCATTAAAACCCCGCAAAAGTTTTCTTCCCATACAGGGGGAAAAAAAAAAAAAAAAAAAAAGAAAGCTCAGGTTAATAAAAAATTATTCATCCCTGCTGATGAATAGGATTCCATAATGCTGCCCCTCTTTTTAGTTTCTGTGCTTCCACGGATCAGTAAACGTAGCTATTTGGGGAAGGCCTGTGGTTAGCTCTTCAAAGTAGAAGTTATATTTCATTAGGGGTCAGGGAGAAATGCGGTCACCTTTAACAGAGGAAAAAAGTGAACACATATACAAAAGACACATGTGCCCCGTTAATTGTGCTCTTAGGGCATCAGAAGTTCTCTGTTGTATCTAGTACTGGCAATGAAGGAGGTAGTGTGCAGTTCTAAACTCAACTGGGCCTTGGGAGCCGCTGCCTCACACCACAGGCTATCTCTGATGGTCTTATCTGGGCAGAGTAGCAGCTCTGGGCTCCAGGTGAGTTCCTGGGGGCACCATGGCACAACCCTTCTTGTCCCCTCTTGCCCCCAGTTGCCACCGAGCAGGCAAAGAGCAGTGCCCTGGTCCTGCCCCTGCCCAAGGTACCAGCTCACAGCAGTCTCCTCTGTAATGTCCACGGGAACTCAGCGGCGACTGGAGCCCCTTTTCCCCTGGAGAGGCATCTTTGGCTCCATAAGCAGCAGCCATTCCCACTGATTTCCTATAGACATTCAGAAAACAAACTATAGCCCCCCGCTCAAATGGCAGTGTGGTGGTATTCAAAGTAAATCATAAATTAGCTCTAGTGTTATGAATCAGCATGTGATATAAAGGAGTTTATGAGGGTAAAAGAATATGTAGAGATCTGTCACAAAAATTCACCCACAGATTAAGCAGGCAGGAGAAAATAGTGGACATAAATGGTATTTTTTTAGAGAAAAATATATCATGTTACATCCAACAGCTGAAGAGATGCAAAGCTATTGCAGCTCCATGTCCCCACGTCCAACCAATAGCGAGGCTGAAGATGTATTCCTAGCAGGAATATGGACACAGAGCACACATATACACCACATATATAGATACATACATTGTTTCCCAGACACAGATTACAAACAGACACTCAGAGCACCCACCGAACACAAACAGCACTGACAGCCTGATCCTGCCCCCCTCTCTGGCTGAGCTGGATGGAGGTCTACTAGTGAGAATATATATACGCATATGTAAAAGGTGGATCCCTGCAGCAACTAGCCTCGCTCAGTCTTCCCAGTAGCTGGGGAAGCTACTCACACATGTGCTCTCACTCCCCGAGCCAGCCCTTACAGACCCACTCACCCCCTTGGCTCTCAAGGCCATTTTACCTACTCACTGGCTCCATCTTCGCTGGTGATCACTCGCTCACTCCTACACCCGCACTCACTGCAGTTGCTGCCCCATGGACACACTCCGACTCATGGTCTGGTTCCAGTTGCTGCACTCAGACCCTCAAACGCACACATGCACTCAGAATAGAAATGCCCAGGAAAGAGTTAGAAAGAAATTTAATAAGAAGATAGAACAGACTGCACTGATCAGGCATGGGGCACAGGCAGACAAGCAACAATATTAACTTTTTAAAATGTCAGGAAGCGTAGTAGCAAGAATTCCACCTACACACTACTGCAGTTATTAGCAGTTCCAATGATGAGCACAGTAACTCATAAATTTAACGTATCTTTTCTTAAATAATTGGCCTTGTGTGACTGATTTACTGAGTGAGACCAATGCTATTGATTAACATAGCTGCCTACTGACCCAGAATGGTAATCTCTGCCATATAGCACATCACTTGCAAAAAAAAATGCCTACTCTTATCAACTGAACTGAAGCACAGCTCTAAAAGGCCAGAATAGCTTTCCTTAAGGGAGAAAAACTAGTTCAGTAGAGGCAGGTGGAAATTTCGGAGAAAAGAGTCAGGTTCTGCCAGCTTCCTATCAACAGCACTGTGCTCTGTAATTACTTTTATCGATCAATGGCACTATGCATGCAGTAATGTTCTTTGTGTAATGGAACAAAACTGGTTCCATGTAAATTCAAACTCAACATGGTTAAGGTGTACAATCTGTCTCATTTGTTTTGTAGCTACAACCCACTGGCTTTCTAAATTATTATGGAAGTATCAACAGCTGTTCTCTCCACCCAGCTATTCCACCTCAAGCTGGAATGCACACTAATCCATCAGTAATGAGAACCAACTCCTCCATAGAAAATGAATAAGCAAAGAAAATCTTATTGCAAAAACTGGATATATAAAAAGATACTTACAGATCAATATATCCTAACTGTGTCTTGGGAAAAGTAATACACAGATGATTCATGTGAACAATCACCCTTGTGAAGAGAGGAAAAAAAGAATGTTCTGTTTCTGTGCTTGGTGTTTAAAAACCTTTGCCAAAATTGTGAAGACAGATTCATCTATCCCCCTGGGGCAGAAAGGTATTAATTACCATTCACACACACAAAAAGACAGCTACTTGTATTTCCTTCTGATCCTTAGGTGTGAGGAGACTTTACAGATAGTCCAAGACAGAAGGACGTTACAAGTCCAGTGAAGAACCCTGCACTGCCCAACATCTCACAGCAAAGACAGAGCTCTCACAAAAATATCTTTACAGTATTTAAAGGTGTGAAATAAAAGGTATTCAGCAGAAAGACTGTTCAAGTCCAGGTTCAGAAAAGTGTTGAAGAATAATTTATTTTTGAAAGGACAAGGTTCTCTTAATTTCAGTTTTCAATAGTCTGCTATTCAGGTAGGAAAAGAGGGCAAAGAGCACCTAAAAACTGCCAGCAGCCATTATCAGGCACATTGTTTGTTCTTGACAAGACTTCTCTCAAGTCCATTTTTCTCTATGAAATTACATGAGCTAGAACTGAGCTGGGGGGTCTTTGACTGTTCTGCTTCCTTCCACTATAAGTCGCAAAGGTGGCTGCATGAAATGTCATCATCAGCAACAGCACCCAGCTCTGCACTACGTGTAGCTTTAAAGCCACAAACAAAATTTAATTTAGAAATTAAATTTAGAAATATGCAGCATCTGACAATAATTGGTAAGTTTTGGGGTATTTGTGGCAGAATGCATAACTGAGCCTCGGTGACTTAGGACTGTGACAAATAGGCTTGAAGAGCCTTTGTTATGGCAACTCAAGTGAGATGTTACCATTCTCAGCTGTCTGATGCAACCACTTCCATAGGACAAGGACCAGCATGCACACAACCTGTTTCCCCTAATCCATCCTCTGGATTTAACCTATCTCAGTCATACACACCCCAAGCTGTGACAGCTGGAATGCAGGCACATGGTTGGAGAGGGAAAAAGGGGAGAAAGGAAGGTCCTGTAACAGCTTAAATTGCTGCAGCTTTTCAGCTCTGGGTTCATGAGGGGTGATCCTTAGACACCAAACCAGGAGGTTTGTTAGTGACTTTGACAGGCTAAAAGGGGCCTTGTCTCTTGAAAGAAACATCAGTCCCATGTTAAGTGCCCAGGCATCATGCAATTTACAGAGAGATTTATGTATCAATGAACAAGTCATACAATAGGAAATACTGTAGAGAACAGGCCAAATATACCGATCTGACTACCTTCCCCACCACCACCACCATTTGTCTCTATTAGTCATGGACTTTAGACATATTTAGCTTGGACATGAAGGGCTGAACAAAAGCTGTATGGCATTTTAAGTGCCTAAAAAGCTACCTTACACAACTAAAGCAGTTATTACATAAACAAAGGACTTCTATAGATTTCAGCTGTGTGATCAGATTTCTAAACACTGCTTAAAGGTGCAGATGAAGGCCTGACAGCGTTTAGAAAAGTGCCTAGGTTAAGTCATGTGTCTGATTTGCTTTGACTTTCTATGGGAATTTCATTGAAAATCAATGCCTACTTTACTCCAGCCACTTCAGATACTCCATGAGCTGTCTTACCTTAGGCTTTGGGTACCTTTGTAAGATATTTCTTTGTTAATATGACCTGTTGGGGTTTTTACTTTCACCCTTATTAAGTTACAAATTCCAATCTCCACGAACAAGTTGGAAAGGAGCTCTTCAAGACCTTGGCGCATAATGTACATTCGCTCTGTGCATTCACTTCCTGACAGTATTTTCATTTGAACTTCTGTGTGTTTTCCTTTGAAACATTTACATGTTGTCACTGCTTAGCATTCATATTCTGGTAGTAGTAAAGTGCAATAAACAAAATCAGGAGATGTAGATACTGTATACACCATATCAAGAAGCAGCCCATTCCCATTGAGATATCACCTTGAGACAAAGAGCATGTAAGTGGAAATTGGAGGGAAATGATTTGTTGAGAGTCATATAAGACATCAGTGGCAAAACACAGCTTCTAGCTTTTGGGTCTCCAGAAACTCTGCCCTGGTCTGTTCATCAAATTACTTAGCCTTGTCTTTATGCTGTATTGAAAAGGATAATTTATAATACACACAGTTAGACCTAAATTTTAGTCATTAAGGCCAGAAATGTTGCCTTAGTCTATCCCCAGCATGATTTGCTGGCAGTAAAAGAGGGGAGTCACAAGATACAGAAGAGGATGCCTGAGTGGACCTCAGAAAAAAAGGTTGGTAGCAACAGTCATTTTAAGAACATGCTACAGCCAAAGTCAAACAGATTCCGCCTCAGATAACTCCAGAACTGGAAGCAGTGCAGAGGCACCCAAGCTCACCACATGGAAATGCCCACAGACGGATGTTGTGAATGGCAAGACTAGTCACCTCATAGATACCGCAATATAAACATAGCTGCACTGGCTTGGATCTGAGCTGTTAAGTCCAACAGGTGCTACATTATCTGGGCTTCACTGTATGGGTCAGCTCCGTATCCAAGCTTTCTACAGTAAGATAACCTTGATTGAGATGTAGCTATTGTGTTTTCTTTGAATTTTAAGATAGTGATAGTTTTGCATTTACAAATAAATTATATTTAAAGAGAACCAATTGCCAGAAAAATTGTTTAGATTTTGAATTAGTACATTGTTATGAGTTAACATAGACTTACTGTAGCAACTGTATTTTTCAGTGTTGCATTTAATTAAAAATCTCTCATATTCTTAGTTGTTGTATATTTGTTATATTCCTGGGAAAAAAAATGCTTTACAATGAAAGTGAGTAAAATTGTAATCAATTTCTGTTTAAAAATGCATTATTGCAATAAAAATTTCTATTTCAGTCTGCCATGGCTTCCAAAATCTTGTTATTCGTTATTCGCAATTTATGTCTGTGGGTTCTAATGAAAAAATATGCAAACTAGCTACTCATTAACTCATCAGTAATCTCCCATAATACACACTGAGTCAAGGAACAGGAAAAGCATCATGTGACTTATGGTTGTATTATTTACAAAAAGTTTGAAGTGTATAGAAAATGCATCTGATAATTGTAGTTAATGTTTTTCTATACACTGTCAGTTGTAACAGCCTTATGCTAACTTACATCGTCCCGCAGTAAATACCAGGAACACAGCTAATGCACTTTTTCACCCTTTAAGCTTTAAGTTGTATTTCCAACCTGTTTGCAGGCCATGGAATAACAGCTGAAGACAACAGAGAGTAGATAGTTGTGTAGCATGACTGCTCAATACTGGACAGAGGCTGTGATAGGAGGTAAGCTAAAGCTCTCTAGCAAGTACATCTAGGCTGTGATTTAAACAATCGTCAGCTTGTTCTTGAAGCCAAACACGTCTCTTGCTCTCCATGGCAGAATCTTTAGCTGATAATTGGAGATAATGAAGGAGAAAATGTGGATCCTTGCTACTCAATGCATGCATGCTTATACAGTTGAGGTGGGTGAGAATGCATTATCCATTTCATCTGCCCCTGTTATGTTGCTGATGATGGACAGCCATTTGGTCACGTAAGCTTTTCCAGAATTGCCCAATCCTGCAAACTGCCAGAGTAGTGGGATTTATGGCCAGTGCAAGCTCAAGCTGTCTTTGAATAATATAAGGTCACTAAGCGCTCAGCCACAGGCACCGCAAAACTGGCAGTGCAAGTGTGAGTGCGAAGAGCTACATTAGCAAACAAGCAGGCACCAGCACTGGTACAAAAAGATGGATATGCAGATGGGGTCCAAATGACCACTGCTTACTCTCCATCATTGCTACCAAAAGGAGGAGTGTCCCATATTCAGTGGTTAGAAGGATAAAAAGCCATGGGTTACTAACTGTTCTTTGCTGCACACAGCTGACACAGGGCAAGATGAAATGAATCCCTCAAGCTAAGCAAATTCATAAGAAAACTATTTCTGACTGCCAGCCATCTGTGGCTGTAACTGTTCTGTGAATAGCAGCTTTCAGGAAACATGTTTGAAATTACTGAGTAGGTTAGCAAGGCTATTTGGCCTTAGGTTTCAACAGAGGATTTTTAGCTGAATCACTGAACCAGTCTGCCAGTTTACTGACTCCATCCAGCATTTCAGCCCTCAACACGTTTAGAGGTAACAAATATCAAATGCTCAGACTGAGAT
>VYZW01018742.1:25416-60138 GCA_013401315.1 Balaeniceps rex | reverse complement strand
CCCCATGAACTCACTGCATCCACCTAAGGCACCGCATCTCCTTTCCAAGAGGACATAGCAGGTGGATGGAGAACCACCTGAAGGGCATGTTCAAGTGATGGTGCTTCAATGAGCATCTTATCCCAATGCATCGCAGAAGCTGAAGCTGAACAATAAGAAATTTTTCATTGTTTTTCCCCTCTTAACACTGCAAAGACTGTGCGACAGGAATTTAAACTCGAGAGATGATGTTCTCCATCTAGTTTCCATGTGCTTTGAAAGGAGGAGAAAGTGAGCTGCCAAGAGTAAACTTTCAGGTAATGCACTTCTTTACGTTGTGTACTTAACTGCACCGCATCTCTAAATAACCGAGAAGGGAAGGATCTTGTGAGATGTATTTAACCTCATTATATCTGATGCTGGGTCTTGAAAAGCTTTAGCCGAACTAAAGACTCTTATGAATATAAAATCAAAGTGAGCCGTACATTAAGGGTTTCATATCCTCTGACAGCTGCGCATGTGCACACACAGCTCTCGTTAACAGTAATGGCAAATATGCATGCCCATCATTCAGAAAACAGAGCTCTAAGTACTTTGTTGGGTTTGTTTTTTCCCAGAGATTTTTCTCTATTGGACCTTTAATTAATCTCCTACTAGGCTTTTTCCCTTTAAGCTATCCCTCTCTCCTCCCCCCCCTTTCCAATGGGAGTAAACCCCCAAATCACTCTGTTTTTCAGTCAAGTTTTTCCAAGCTGATACAGTTTTACAAAATGCACCTGCATATATTAAATACAGAGAGGGTTTGCAGCACACAAACCACAGAGACACGTACCAGAGTAAACGCCTTGGACTTTGAAAATACTTTTGATGCCCGCCAACTTTAAAAAAAAAAAAAAAAAACCAAAATAATAAACTAAAGGTAGATATGAAAATGAGAAGATGACTGTTTTTGCATTCTTTTTGTGATCACTGCAAGGCAAGAGTCT
This sequence comes from Balaeniceps rex, assembly GCA_013401315.1. NCBI lineage: Eukaryota > Metazoa > Chordata > Aves > Pelecaniformes > Balaenicipitidae > Balaeniceps > Balaeniceps rex. The sequence goes on along the minus strand of VYZW01018742.1, from coordinate 59,173 downwards.
GCAACCTTGTGGAACAAAACACATGCATTTCATTCTGATTAACATAAAGACAGCCCCTTCTAACATGATTCACAATTATTAGTCTCTCTCTCGTGTTTGGGGATATATGGATTATCAGCCTCGCATATTTTGAATACATACACATCTTAATTCCTTTCCTAAACCATTTTAGGCACTACAGTTAAACTGCACATACAAAATTTATAGATCAATAATTTGATATTTTTTTCTCCAGTTAAATAACTAAATGCTGTAGGAGATAAAAGGCAGTCAAAAACAATAAAAAAGACAGGATCACGGATAATGGAAGGTAAGTCAGCTTTGAGATGCCTCTGTCTTCTATTTTTAAGTTTATTATTATTTTTATATAACAGGCTATTTCACTAGCTTCTACTGTATCTGATGTACTTACTTATCGCCTCCACAAACTGTTCAAAGAAGCAGTATGGGAACAGCGGCTCAGGCAGCTCTCTGAAAAACATCTTGAGTGCTCCGGTGACAACGTGGATGTCCTCCCACTGGCTGTCGTCCAAATTCAGCTTCTCTTCTGGGAAAACACGAGGAGAAATGGAACAACTGGTTTTAATGAAACAATTACAAGACACTAATTATTATGTTAATGTTTGCCTACTATCATCAGCAACCGTTAACAGCCTTCTGCACCTAGAGGTTTGGTGCNCTAAGGCTTTTTTTTTTTTTTTTTTTTTTTTTTTTTGTAGGAAGAGAACATTTTCAATGGAATACCATCTGTAGGAATGCAGCTAACAAAAAACAAGAGACACAAAGAGACAGTACCATTGACACAGTATGTCAGATACATTTATTCCCATAATGCATCAGTATGAAAATTAGCATCACAGCTCAACATGATTCAAAGCTATTTGGTTTTGAGGCCGAGGGGCTAAGAGTTGCCAACGATGGCCGGCTCAAGGGACCGGCCTAAAGGCCTTGCTGAGCCAACAGGAGACATATGCTAAACATGGCAATAGAAAATGAGTTATTGCTTTACATGTGTTAGCCTTGCTATGTACAAGGGAATAATGGGTAACGCTTTTCTCCTTTTTTTGCCTGAATGTAATGTCAGCAAGGAATAGAGTACTGTGAGAGAAAGGATATTAATTCCTTCTTACTGCTTCAAAAATATTTTGTTTGGTTTTCATCTCTGGGAGGAAGATTTGCCCAGCAACAATATTAGACAGACCCCTGTTGGCCTACCTAGGCTATGCAAAGCTGTCAAAAATGATAACACACTAAAGACAAACCACAAGTGCTTACAAAACTGTTTTGCAAACAAAAAAAATGTTTCCTTTTGAAGCTTGACTGAGCTAAGGAATTTAAATATAAAAGAAACTAAATGCTAAAATAGAGTTTCTAATAAAAATAAACCAAGATTGGGTGATTATTCTATTTTTCTTTGGTTTTGTTTTTTTCTTTTTAATTCTAGTAGTGCGATACTGTTAGAACACAACAAACGGTGAGATCATAATCCATATAAAACTCTAGGAAAGTGCAAATCCTTATTAGTCCAAATTAAAACGACACACACTTTCTCCAAGTTCTGTGACTCCAAAAATGGACTTCACTTTTTTCACATGTGCTATGATTCTCTTTTTTAGAAAATTTCAGTCTGTATGCAAATCGGGGACCAGCCATGAAAACTACCGAACAAATTTGATTTGAAGCAACATAATCCTGAAATGTTTTAGCAAATGTCACTGAAATTTCATGTTTAGCAATTCAGCTGGCTTCAAGAGCAGCCTCTTTATTGAACTGTTGTTAAACAAAATGGTAAAATCATTGGAGACACATGGACACCCACAACTCCAGGTCCCTGGTACTTTAGTGCAATAGTTTTCTCACTGTAGAGTTTACTTTTGGACAGAAAATTTTATTCAAAATGGAGTCATCTTTCACCTTTTATTTAATAAATGTTATTAAATGCTGTTTAAATTTCTGGATTCAGGAAATGTATACAAATAAAGGAATGGACCCAATTCCTTTACTTGGAGTAATGTGAGACAAAGCTGGAACAAAGGCAGACTTGTGCATTTCATTTAGTTGTCTTGCTTGCTTCTTTGGTTTCAAGCCCCCCCACCCCTTTTTTTTTTTTCCCATTGAATTACCTCAATCATAAAAGTAATGATTTGATCTCAAATGAGTTACCAGAGGGGATCTTCTTTAGACTCTGAGATCATATTTGATTGATCGTATTTCAACAATTAGCCTTTTATTTTGCCACACACTATTGAACTAGATCGACAGCATCTTAGCAGGCCAGCTTTAAACAGTCAACTGTTAACAATAGCATCAAAAAGAGAGACCTGATGGGGTTTACTGTCACTTTAAAGAACAGGGTGGGTTTTCACATTGTTGAAATCTGTCAGATATTTTGAAATGTCCCTCTCACTATGGTGCCACACCCCCTGCGTGCCCTTATAATAAAATTGGTTTTACTCCTGATTAAATCATTTTCTCCCTACCCACTACCATACTTCTCATAATGGACCTGTGTGCTCTACAGCTGGTGTTCTTCCCATGGTACCAATTCTTACTTTATCTTTTAAGCACTTTGCTGCTAAGATCTCATGCAGAGTGCTTATGTTTTGTTAAGAGCTTCATTCTTAGAGAAATAGCTTAACACATGTTCTAAAAATGTTGTACAACTTATTGCTTAAAACACATTTAGAAAATGTATAAGTACTGTAGCTTTGGCACAGAACTTTAAGTAGAAACCTTAAAAAAAAACAACTTGTTTTTGCCATGCATTTGTCTTAAATGTCTAAAGTGGAATGCTTGACTTCTAAGGCTTTATAGAGACTTATCTTACCAGATTTTTGCACCATTTCCAGCTCTTCAAGGAAACGTGTTAGGAATGTATCATCGTGAAAGCAAAGGGTGTCAATTTTCCCTCTAGCAATAAGAGAGTTTTTAAAAATGTTTGCTAGAAGGAACAAATGCCAAGTCAAAAAAAAAAAAAAATTAAAAAGAAAATAGAAGTCCATTCAGTGTAAGACTCTCGGTTGGTTCCCACTGGTTGGAATCGCTCACATACCATGGCAATAGGGCCATAAACAAACACACACACGCATTTCAGGCTAGGTTTAAGGGGAAGACCTGACTTTTTGGCTTTACTCAGACATATTTTTTATTGGGGTGTTTTGCTTACATAAAGATTAAGTCCCAGATCTGGTATTTAAACTTGACAGTCAAGGACTGCTTTCAGTCAGGAGATACTGTATCTGGGAAGATGCTCAAAATCTCACAGTCCTAAAAATTTGCTTTAACTTGTCAGTAGCATTTGATTAGTTCAACCATCACTGCCAGTTGATATCATATATCTTAGATACAGACACAAATATGCCCAGAAAATCCCATAAAATTTATGCTAATACTTGGGCTGAAAATATAAAGACCATATTAAGAAAAAAAAAATAGTGCGGGCACCTGTCAAGGTTATTAGTTTAAAAAAATAAGATATACAATACATTTGTGAAGGGAATGTGTGTTTTACTATGTTATTATTCTTAGTAAATCAGCCTTTTCAGCAATACACATTTTTAATGGCACTCGCAATGTCTGCAGTAGAACCAAACAGGAGTTCATCTTTGGTTTAAGCATACCATCATAAGGTTATCCTTGTCCAAAAAGGAAGAAAGTAATCTATGGAAAGATCAGCTAAAGACAAAAAATAATAATAAAAAAAAAAAAAGTGAGACTCAACCAAGGCACTCTGTACAGAGCTCAGTTTTGAAAGAAAATGGCTGTGGTTCCTCTAACCACATGCCCTGCCTGGTATGTAGACTAGTCTCTGGGAGCAAAACGCAGTTGTCTGAGAGCACTGCTTGTTCATTTTTCTTTTAATATAATTCACACAAGTTTTTTTCCCAGCTATATACTGTCTTTTGCCCATGCTGCCGTTAAAGCCCAGAGCACTGCGTTCAGAAGTCCTACTTCACTTAGACTTCACTTACATCTTCCCGCAAGTGGATGGATGACCCCAAACCACGCGGAAAACAATTTCCCGCAAACGCAGCTGGCAGCTGTCTGCTACAGAGGTTGTGCCTCAAAAAACTTTCAAAAGACTTTGGTGAGATGTGTCTGATTGGGTCTCATACTGAAACCTGTTTGCTACTGTTGCTGCTTTTTTCATCGTTTCCCTGCTGCCGGCTGCACATGGCAGCATTGGGATGGGAATGTCCTGCACGGTGGGCACTGGGACATGACAGCTGCCACCCCTGTACTCTCCTATAAACCTATGGCACTTGGGGTCCCACCAACCCTCAGCTCCAGTGTGTGAAACCTCAGAGCACTGGAGTCACCATCTCAGGGGCTAGCACATATGCCAAGGGAGATGTTCCCTGGAGAAAGCCCTGCACATCACTGTTAACTAATGCATATAACTTCCCTCAAATCAAAATCTTTGCAGAAGAGCTGGGTGTGCACAACGCATTCCCAGTTGACTGAAAGCTTGGGAAGCTTGCTTGGGAAACTCTTCCCAACAGGCTGTTGACTAGTGAGAGCTCTACAACAGAGTCCTGTGGTTGAAAGAGGAAAAGAAAATTCCTCTTGCACATACTAGGAAAAGACAAACTGTCCAGAGTCATTCCTCTACTTTCTCAAACTTGAAGACACCTATTATTTTTTTTTTTTTTTAAATGGTTATATCCTTAAAAACTAATTTGCTGATCATTCATGGTCTTTGATGGGAAACAAAAGAAAGAACAGACTCAAGCAGCAGTTCTTCACTTGCATAAGTCCTCAGCACACTCCTTCATCACTAGGTCCCTTTCTGAGGGCTTCTCTCATGACTGTATTAATTATGCATTAATTTATACACTGAAAGGTATGTGTGTTCGATAGCTGTACTTGCATTTTGCAAGCCACAGCCTCTCTGATCACTAGTGCAGAGACACAGCAGCCTTCTTACGCCCCCAGGAATGATGGGTGCTCAAAATTATTGCAAAGTATTGCTATATTGGGACAAACAGCTTCTTTCAAAGCGATCACACTCAATTTAGAGCAGTAATAGAGCGCAGAGATGTTGGAGACAACACAGTAATGGGATGCTGTGAGGTGATGAAGGCTCTTGCTCATCTTATGACAAGGAGCTCGCCCCTTGGCAATGTGGCAAATGATGCTCAGCTTCCTCCCCCTCGGTAAATCCTGTCCTGACGTTGCATTTTATATACACACTCCAAAGTACATACAATCCCTTGAACTTTGATTAAATATTACAGCAGAAGTCTCAACTCATGCAAAGCAATGCTTTCCTCATTCAAGCACATTTTTGTGACTTCTCCCCCAGCTGCATAATTCTTCTTCCCCTCTCCCTTGCTAGGTCTGGGAGGTCCACTGGCCTGCCTGCACTCAGTGCATGGTACTTCACTTCCAAGAGTGTTTAAGCAAATCAAAGAAAATTTCAGCTAAGCAAATAATTAAATTTTGTATACAATGTGTTTCTAAGAATCTTCTGCTGAATCCATCCAATGCTAACGTTGATGAATCATCAAGGATATAGTCAGCAAAGTAAAGCTTGCATACGTTACTCCTTCTCTGCTAGAGGAACACGGCATGCCCTTTTACAGAAAATCCAAGACATGATGTTATAATGCCTGAGCATTTGTTTATTATTGGAATGCCCATTTCCACGGAGACCAGGCGCAAATTACTGAGCAACTTAAGCTAAAAAGCAGAACATCTCTATGTGCATCCAGAGTGCTGTTTACTCCAGTTCTCCGAAATGACAGTTCACTGACCTGGGGCCATTCTGGAACAACCAAGTACTGCTAACTTAAATCTCAGCCTGTGCCAGAAAAATAAAATATTTCTGTACTTGGGCACACTGGGTCATATTCATCCTCGCATAATTCCACAGAAGTCCACAGAGTAAGAGAGGGATGAACTATCTCATTGTTTCCATGAAAAAGATTCAGTACTTTCGAGAAGTTCAGAAATGGTACATCATGAAAGCATGCAGAGTAGTTCAAAGGTTTAGAAAAGTGGTCAGCTAGCGACACCATTGCGTCGGGGAAATTTCTATGCTATCGGTTGCTGTTTGGAACTGGAAGCGTAAAAAAATACAGTGGTACTGAAAGGAGAATCCTTCTGGTGGCCAGAAACAGGTATCACCACTAAGATACTCTTATACAACATTCACTGCCGATACCTGCCACAGGGTTAGATGACAGCAATATTAGTTTTGACTTAGCGTGTTCTACCATTGTCATTTGAAGCAATACTTAATAGGATTATAATTACAAGTACTTCTAAAATTCATGAAATTTATCTCAATCAACTGTTCCGTATGGGAAAAAGAGTAATTTTAAATATAGAATATCTGCCCTCAAAATGCAGCTGAAAGCTCCCTAAGAACAAATAGACCACCTATCTACAGATCAACATACGCCTGAGAGACTCTCTCAGAGGTGACTTGTTAACAAAAAGTAAGAGCAGGCATACCTAGCCTGAGCAAGTGAAACCTGCAGGGCCAAATTATTCCTTCCTTCAGGGTCAAAGAAATACTCAGATACCCCCAAGGGTTTAAAGAAAGGGAGAAGAAAAGAGCATAGAGGAATTCCCACCCAGCTCATACCCTCCCACAGTGCGGAGGGAGCAACAAGGTTGCCCAAGCACAAGGATGGGGCTTGGCAGACTTTCTGCAACTCGCAGACATTAAATTGTTATGCTGAGTGAAAATGACTTTTGTCTTACAGTGGTAAGATTCTGTCCTTTATCTAATTCTCTGTACTTAGTCATTGAGCAGTAACTTCAGCTTCTTCCTAGTAGTTAAAGCACACTTCATTTTGTTTTTCTTTCTGTTTATTCTTCCCTCTTTACTCTGAAGTAGACTAATGACTTTCTTTTTTCTCTGTGCCAGCTAATGGATTTGATTCCATTTTCTAGGTGGATGCTAGCGTTTCTCTTTCATATACCCTAGACTGCAGAACACAAACACCAAATACTTGCCTAGCTCAGGAACTTACTTTTCATGATACATTTTACTATTCGAAGGCAAAAGTCCATTCTGAATTCTGCTTTCAACTTGATGTTCCTCGCTTAGCTGTATGTTGTGTATACATATATTAGTCAAGGTAAATATCTCCCTTCCGACTTCAAATCTGTTATTAACTTTTTTTTATTGTGTAATTGCTCTCCAGTAAGCTTCTCTGCAATCTAATTTTAGAGGTTTCTTTCTTTTTTTTTTTTTTCCATTTACAGTCAGGTCTTTTATCAGAATTGTGTGTATCAGCATCTACAAATCTACATTTTAAATAAATTGAAAGCTCTCAAGATCTAATAGAGAAAGGAATTGGACAATGACTCTCTGTCCAATTTTCATACTTCAAAAATATGTTCATATTCCTATCTTTTTAATTGTGCTACTAACTCAGAGTGCTTTAGGATTCTGTCATATAGCTTTTCTGTTCTTCCCCTTCTTGCTGTTTCTAACTCTGCTTCTATTTCCATTCTTGTCAAAAGCCTTTTCATAGTCCAAAAATCTGTACACAATGTTTTGTAATATTTGGCAGACTTATCTGAAACCTAATTCACTGCCTTCTTGTGATTCATGGGTCATAAATTATTTCATATGTAATGTACCCCAAAGGGTAAAAAATTCTTTGTATTAAATTTCAACCAGACAGTTTAAGGAAAAAAAAAAAGGAAAAAAAAAGTATTTTTCAGACACTCTGGAAAGATCTGACCTCAATATATGGTCTAATGTCTTGTCTTCCACAAATGGTATCTCAGTATGCTTTAGTAAATACGAGATTTCAACATGCTAAAAGTGAAAACACTCCTGCCGTAACACGGGCTCGCTATGGACAACTTTAAAAGAAAGGCGAAATACAAAATGTGTAGCGCTGGATCAGACTGCTGATGCATTAAAGCAGTCCTGTCTCCAGCGATTGTTAGACTGAAAGGGTTTGTACGAAAACAATTCGGAACCCAAGAATACCACCCAATCCTTACTTATTGCACATAGCCAAATATGTCATTGGGACTGACCCCAACAACAATCAGCTTGTGCCTCGCTCGGTGAGTTTCAATAATCAAAGGAAATAATTAACAAAACAATAAAAATCATTATGACTTCCTTTATGTAAATGACTTCCACATGTAAATAGATCAAAGCTCGAGCTAAAATTAAGCAATTCCCCTAGTCCACTTGCAATATGGAAAAGGAGCATACATATATATGTTTTGTTTACAGTTATAAGGATTATCAATGAAATATTAGTTTATTGTTTTATTAGCAAAATAGAAATTCAAACAATTCTCAAAATGTTGTACCTACATATATCTGTAATCACATTTATTTTAATGGGACTATTTACAAGAATAAAGATTACTCGTACACGTAAATCTCCGTTCTCACACACCAGTTTGTAGGATGTCCAGAGAACAAATTCTGGATTTTTTTTTTTTTTTTAATGAAAGGGCTCTTTGAAACAAGCCAGCTGAAAGAAGTATTCTTACATGAAATCAGGTATATACAAGCTCTGTAAATGTCAAGGACAAAACGTTTTATTTTGTATAGAATTTATCTTTTGGTTCACTAAAGTCAAAACACTTCTGTTCATCAGAACTTTTATAAAGGACTGTTTCATAATATGAATCCATTTGGATTATCTGACCAAAGATAAGACTTCAATGGACTTACTATATCATTCACCACTGTACCAGTGCCACAAAAGGGAATTACAATTAATTGGATTATGTTGGTCTCCACCCGCTGATTGTAGAAGAGAAAGTCTGAAAGTGTAACTATTTCAAACGGACCATATCTCTCATCGACCATGGGATTTGGGCTTTAATTTACCAATAAAGCTTAATTTCTTCTCTATATTCTCTTCTGGTTAGGAAGAGGTCATTTAAACACTTTGTTCAAGTTATTCAAAACGAAAGGACAGTTTTGTTAAATACTTTCAAACTAGCACTTTAAATACTTGCACCTTGCCTTTAGGCATTACTGATTTTCTCTATCAGCAACAAAGTGAGTTTTCTTGAAAAACGCAAGCCAGAGAACCCAGGCCTGCATTTGGGTCCTAAGAATAATTCATGCTTCATATCCCCTAGTTCAGTTCATGAAATTTTGGCTGAAATTGTTACCTAACGTGACAATTTGTTATCAACTATATGATGTGTGACACTATATAGGACAGAGAATATCACTTCATGTCATGTAGGTTCCCGCACAGACATGAGGCAGTAACAGTTTTCAGTAGCAAAGTCCCATGTTAGATGTAGGTTTAAACTGTATGGAAAAGTTACACTAGGAAAGACAAAGGTACAAATGTAAATTTGATACGTGCAAATGGCTCACTGGCTTGGCAATAATTATATTCTACAATGCAAGTAAATTCATGTGCTTTAGTTAATGTGATTTACATGTTAAACCACAACAATACTATTCTTATTCTAGATGTCCATATATATGTCTCTCTCTATATGTCTCTCTATATATGGCTATATGTATTATATTCCTGCTGATGGCTCTGCCTAAAAGCTGTTAGGATTTTTCTTCACTATCCTTACTGGAAGGTTCTTTCAGTGCCTAATTCCTTCTAGTTACCAGCCTAAAATATTCAACTTTATATACTTTTTAAATAATTATTAATATCAGTAATGCTTGCTTTGATTTTTTTCTTTGTCAAACTTTCGCATTCGGTCTAAGAAATAAAAAGTCCTCAGTCAACTTACTTCAAAACCATGTTGCTTAATTCACATCTGCATTACTTTTTGCTAATATCTGAAGCTCTAATTCCGTTCCGTGGATATTAGCAGGACTAGCTATGCTGTTAAAGATAGGAATGCTTCTAAGTGCTTACTGAATCAGGGCATATGAGATGATAATTGTATGCGTTTAAAACAAAACTTTAAACAGGAGGGGATTATATAAGTTGCTAAAACAAATATATCTTCAAGTGCACTGAAGGACTTTCAAATATTAACGAAATGTCCTTTGATAATAATAGCGCTAATAATAACATGAATTTTCAAATATTTTTATGCATTTTGAGAATCACATGCTACCCTGAATAGGGAAGATTCTTGGTAAGCGCACTTTTTTCATACAAATTCATCAACTTCAGAGCTACGTCTGCTCTGAAGCCACAGCAGCTGAGAACCAGACACTAAAGTACATCCTGATCCAGGCACGGGTTAGTCTGTGCATTTTAGCTTCTCTTGTACAGCGCCTGCTTACAAACACTGACATTTTTAGGACAATGAAAGTAGCTTTTGTTTGAGGAACATGATGCTTTTAAAAATATGGAAGCTCTAAGTTTGTGATCAAACCTGTGTTCATGAAATGCATGTAATTGCACGACCGGTGGAAATAAGAGCCGCGTACGCAGAAACATTTGAGACCTTGCCTAGGTCTTTTTATCCAAATTGTTGACTTTTCAAGGTCAGTGTGGCCTTAAAAACATAACTCCATCCACCCTGCCACGTGCGATTCCATGCGCGCAGCTATGCCTTCGCTTAATGAGCCTCAGAAGATGCATAAATACCCCCAGGCACATGTAAACACCCTTGGCAATGTGTACGGCTCCTCCTTGGCAGAGAAGGGGTGTAATGAAACACAGGTGACTCAGTGGCATGATGTTTTCTGTTTCCTACACACGCCTCGCAGTCTCACGTGGAAGGAGGAGACGCGGCCTCTCGTGCATCCATCAGATCATTTCTAACATCACACCTTTTCCTCCAGCTCACGCACACATCCACGTTTTGCATTTTCGGTTGCGCTGTGACAGGATGTAATGCAGATTTGCCGCACTGAGGGTATATTTGTGCCTACCTTTCCCTTTTGCGGGGTTTATCTTGATGTGCGTTCTAATTATAATATTTCCAATTCCTCTTATTCCACCTAAACTCACAGGCATATATTTCAGCAGAGAAAAGGTATGTTTCAAAACATTTTTTAAACTTTATAATGCATGCGTTTTTCCCGTTCTTCAAATTAGCCTTGCGAATGGACTTGCGATAACAGGAGGATTTCAACATAAAATAAGAGATTTTCATGTCTTCGGTTCCTTGAGATGCATTCAGGTCTCCCACAAGAAATATATTAAAATATTGATTAAATTAGGGTAACATTTCAAATAAATGGAGATTTATACTTCCTTTTGGATACAGAATCTTGTAAAAAGTTTCAAGGCGACGCACAACAAAGCAGTTGACAAGAAAGATAGCATCTGCTTGCCTGGCTATTCAAGCTGAAGTTTTTCATTCTAAATGCACGCAATGTTTCCGAAGTTAACATAATTAACTCACGACAATCCTGAAACATCATAATATAAGATACAGATGGAAATTCAAAGCTTTAAAAATGCCATATAACGGCAAGAGGATTATCGTTTTTTAACTGCTCGAATTGGAATACTAATTAAAACAGGTGTTTTTATTTCAAACACACTTACACACTGTGACATTACCGGGAGGGTTATTTATGTATTAGTCTACTAGGAAGCATATACGGCTCAAAAAATGTGATGTGCGATAATAACGAACTTATGAGATAAAAGAATGACACTCTGTACTGCTTCCTGAAACAATAAAAGACCAGTAGTTCAATTAGTTAGTAATTTCCGTGTGACTATTTGACAGATTCTACTAATTGTTGAGCTCCCACTAACTATTGCTTTACATAATTAATTATATTCATATGCGAACAACAAAGACATGTGGGCCAGTTGCCCTTTTGACAATGTTTTTCGCAAACTGATTTGCTTACCAAAAATATTTTTAGAACTAAAAGATACTATTCTTAAGTGGAAACGCACATCAAAACGTTAAAGCAGCTCTGCATTTTACCATGGTTATGGGAAAAAAATTTAGATTGTTTAACATATCATTTATGCCGCATGCATAATAGCTGAAGTCTTCTAGCAGAGATCTTTCATATTAATTTAGCATTGCATAAAATTCATAGTAACAGGTCCAAGGGTCAAGCATCATTCATCATTAGTTGAAGTGACATTTGCAACCCTTCATATAGCAGCTGCTTGAAAGGGGAGAAAAGGTATTCTTTGGAAGAATGGGGGGTAGCACACAATCCTCGCTCTATCTGCGGAAGGGAAAACAAGGTGCCACTATGTCAGCATGGTAATGTGCTTAAATTTGGTGATGTCATTCTTCCCTAACCCCCACAAGTCACAACGCACAAGGCAGCTGCATTCCTGAACTTAGTGGTTCGGGTGGAGATAAGTAATAACTAGATGTAAATGAATTACATTACTGTGGTTGTGAACATAGCTCTGTGCATCTAAATTATGATTTATATCAGGATCCTATCTTGTTTTTGAGAGTTTGCTACTTGTTAACAAGGCAGCCCTTGTTCTCATGGCATCCTCCAGGCATAATAGTTTCTGGGAAGCCAAATAAGATCACTTTTGAAACTGCAAGACAGCATTCCAAGACTTTGCAGCAGAACACATTGGCCAAATTAGGACTTCTGAAGACTGNACTGTTAACTAAAAAAAAAAATTTTTTTTTTTTTTTTTTTTTCTTTGTGGTATGTCTTGCCTACTATAAAACATTAAGATCAGAACGGGAAATGTGAGCAATTAAAATGAAAATGTAATCATCTGCAAGAAAAGATAAATTTGTATTAAATGGCTAATACTTCACAGTCCTTTTGATATTACAAGTACTTTTTAAGAAAATATATATTTTATGTCACAGTAATTTTTATTATGTGAAACATGTGAGCTCTTTGGAATTATGCACATTTTTAAATCGCAGTCATTAAAACGGCATGCGACACAAACTAGTTCAGTTTTGGAGCTTTGCTAGTATTTGGTGATTTTCCTCAACTTTGCTATTATACCTGAAATGTATTTAATTTATTCATGTCGCTAATTATCTCCTAGTATTTAAAACACTGTGATGATTACCAACCTATACTACTACTTCTTCCTTAAAAAGTTTAATGATTTTTACGGAAAGCCAATGCTTTTTAAAGAGTCACTTAGAAGCGCATGAAAAATGTTCAAGGCCATTGCTTATTACACATTGCAATTCTATAAGCCGCTATAAATTAAGCTCCCGGTCAAAACACTTCTACCAGTGAGAAGTTAGTTTTTCATACCCTACGTATGCATTACAGAGGAGAGGGTGCACTTGTCTGCCCTTGCATTGAGTCCAAATACGGTGCCGCGGGTATTTCGCGGCGAGATCTCATTATAGCCAATGGCAGCACTGGGCCCTCGCATTGCACGGCAGCTGTGAGCTCCAGACCGATTCCCAAAACGGTTTCCAGACCATGTCGGTCATATATTATGTTATCTAGAATAGGAGACGGCCATTCATCAGTGAGCAATCCATCCCGAAATCAGACAAAAAGCGTTTCTACAAAGGACCAGTGCTACTGGTCCATTACTCTTATGGCCTCTCACCTTCCCATGGGTTTTAGCAGCCGTGCAGACATTAAACACGTATGTAAAGATGTTATAGATACCAGAAAGGCAGAATGGCTGTAAAAGGAATAGAACAGCAGAGGCAAGATGACTGGCAGATAGGGTTGCCACATCCCCCTTAAAGAGACTGCTCCTTTTCCACACCTTATGTCTCTTGTACCATAAAAATATGCATAGATGTATGTGGGAGCATCATAGCAGATTTCTTGGGATGCGTGCCATGCATCTGAGCTTCGAAGCTGGCTCAACGTTGTCACCATTAAGTCGCAGTGTACACAGCAACACTTCAATCTAATTTCAATTAGGGAAAAGTTACACAGAAACTTCTTGGAGAGTACACATGACCCTCCGCATAAATACCAATTAAATTCAGTATCATCAGTGTCTTTGCAGTGAACATTGATACCACCACCGAGCGGAAGGAATTTAAAATGAGGCAACACTTGATGACATTACCTCCATCTACAAATTCTGCCTGTGTTAACTAGTACGTCAACGATTAGTAAAACAGTGGGATTCATCTGTGAAGAAATGGGGTGAAAAGTAATTCCATGAAATTTTCATTACAGGCAGTTTTTATGTGACATAAGGTAGAATATTGCATCATTATGCAACAAAATACTACCTGGTGAATGAATAAAAGCCTAATCAACTGAGAAGCTACAGATACCAGGAGCGTTAAGCAGTTGCAACGGAGATAACAGGAGACCTAACCGCAACTACTTCTCATACCAAGGACTCATAATCTCCTCAAACTGGTTGGTTTACGCGCTTAACTGTCCATCTGTCCTGAACTCAGACAAATCTGATGTAAAGGGAATTCCAGTATCATTAAGTGGGATCACCGAGATCATACTCGTTTTCGTGTGGATATGCAGGGTGTGCAGGCACTTCACTTAGAGTTGTTCCATTTTCTTTTGTTTGCCGAGTCTTTTATTTAGAAACAATGGAATAAAAAGTGTGGCAAGTTAGGGCTTCAATTCTTGACAACCACTTTTTTCACTCAAAACTTAGAAGATGCTTCTAACATGCAGATTACTTGAGGGAGATTTAAATGTGCCCTTTAAACACAGAATGAAACAATCCCCCCCCAAACCCAACACCCCCAAACCTGCAAGAAGACCAGGAAGAAAAGTCATCCTGAAAGTGTTAAGACTGCTTGCACACCATCACTCATTGGTGACTGGGGAGTTTTTACAGCCTTTCAAATCTTCTTTCAATCACAAGATGCCTTAAAGGGACAGAAGGTCTTAAAATGTGCTCTCTATCTCCCCACTTGAGAAAGATACATGGAAGGGGGAGGGAAGGGGGAGTCAAGCCACAACACAAAAAGCATTAATGCAAAGAACAGTGGGGTCTCTCCCTAATTTGACTTTCTCTACAGGTGGTCTGCAGCTGCATCCAAACAGGTTACACTACCGCCTTCCCATGGGCATTACAACAAAGTGGGATCTGTATTCACAAGAATACATTTCCTAGCATGGGCCGATTCAGGTCTAAAAATAAGAAAAAAGCATTTTTCAGAATAGCCTGAGGTAACTCTCTGCGCCAGCAGAAGACAGTAGCACTCTTGTTTCACTGGCTGGGCGTGATGATAAAGGATATCAGAGACCTACTTCATATGACTCATTGAGGCCCACAGCCAGCTTCCGATTGATTCATTTTATTTGTATTAGTTTGCTCTCCATCGACTACACAACAGGCTGGACCAAATCAATAAGTAATATTCTGTTTTCTATTGACTTGGGGGTAATTCGCGCTGGGCCCTGCAACCACTATATCTGATTTTATAGTTCTGGATATCATCATGGAAACGACGGGGCTCAGAGACTGCTTAGTGCGGGACGAAATGGGAAAAGATTGCAAAAGCAAGGCGAGATATTGGCTTTTAAGCTGTTACACCTGCAGGAGGAGGTATGAGCGGTCTATGCTGCCGTGCTCATGGTACTCTTCCAAGGGGTGCAGAAGGTATTTCACGTCGTGCCTAAGCAGTTATAAAGTGAAAAACACACAGAAGCACACGTTCATACATGCCTTTGGTAGGATGCAACGATGATATGTGAATGAGATGAGCGTGCAACTATTGTGTTTTCTTCGCAGTGCCCACAAGAGCTCCTGTGGCCCCAGGACAAGGCTGCGAGGGTGCTGGCAGCACCCGCACCTGAGCAGGGTCTGCACAGCTGGAGCAGTAACCCGTCAGCACGGTGCTGCCCAAATCCCTACTGCGGATACCACCACGAAGCGCTGTCCCCGTGTATGTGTAAAATGTCCTTTGCTGAGCTTCCTTAAGTAGACATTTCCACCTGCTTAAATGGATTCCAGCACAATTAAGCTAAAACTTGCTGCCCTGGAAGTTTGTAGCCATTTTTTCTCTGGTTTTGCCACCTTGTCCACAGTACCTTGGGTGGTGAAACCTGCTAGCTGGATGCCTCCAAATACTTTATCTTTGACCTCCTCACATTTTTATTTTTTTTTATTTTTTCATTTTGAAGACTTCCTCTTCTTGAAAATAGTGGCTAAGCAGAAATAAAAGAGGTTTTTACCCAAAACTGTCCCACACCACTTCTTCCGCACGAGCTTGCTGACATACTCAGCATAAGAGCAACGCAGCCGTCGTTACCCCTGCACAAAGACCAGGACACTGATGGTACAGTAATATACTCTATCTCTTTTTCCATAAAACTTGCGAAGGCTCGCTCTACCCCAGGTCTCGGCTTTCTTGAGCTGCTGTGCTGTGCCTTACCCAAAGTAGAGAGCTGGTTTTCCACACAAGAGAGAAATAACGCACTGGATACTGGGGCGGATGTATGTAAGGGGTGGCAGAATACGGCCCAGTGTGTTCTTCCTATCAAATACACTTGACAAACTTTAATGAAAAGTCTTCTCTACTTCCTACTAACAGATGTTTCCAATTTTTTCTCTCTCAGCACTTTAAACCACCATCTTTAGTTTTCATGTCTAAGAGACATTATTATAGGATACATCATAATGATATACTGTACATTCATATACAGTATCCCATACAATGACTAGTTGATTTATAATTCAGATCCAATAAAGGGAAAAATTGATTTAACTGATGACTAGTGAAATACTAAATGCATTATAATGTTTGAAAAGAACATCCTTTTCTTGCAATGCTAGGGACATAATAAAATTAAATATGGATATAAGATAATGCCCATTATTATTAGGCAAGTGGAATCAAAGGGAGCAGGAAGAAAAGCAATCTCTGTGGATCAAGGAATACCTAAACTTCCTCTTCAAATGCACAAAGACATGAACACAAATGGAAAAATTTCACAAATAAAGTAAATTCAACCAATCTTGAGTCACAGTATAAAGTTAGTTTTCCATTAACTGGTCTTGGTCTATCAGGGCTTTCAGTAGCGTTGTCGCATTTGGGTGCCGTACTGGGGGTAAATGTGAGATCCAGGGGTCATCAACCTTATTTTTTAAACTCCGTGTTAAATATTTGTTTCCTTATTATCCCTAAGCCCCTATAGAAGCATGAAGACACAATTTAACCCCACATCCAAGAAATTCATATCCCCTCAAATGCCTTACATCTCATCCCTTCTTCTCACTTTTGACTTCTTCCTTCACCCCACAAAATCCCTATCGAGGTTCATCCCCATAGCTCACCCCTTCCCAGACAGCCTGCTCTCGCAGAACAGTCATGCTATATAATACCGAGGCGATACAGCCACTAATTTCCATGTCTCATTCAAGAAGGTTTACAACCACTCCCCTTTTTCAGAAAAATGCCGTGCAGCTGTGTGGGCAATGAGCCTGCTGGGGTGCTGGTGGGCGAGGGCATCAGTAGGTAGGGAGCACAAAGCCAAGGTGCTAGTGAACTTCCTCATCGAGAAGAACTCGTTAACATATTGTGCATTTCCAGATCTGAAATCGAGGCCAGGCACCTCAGAAGTAGTTGGGTTTTTAACTTTAAGCATCTGCTAGAAGTCAGTCACTTCAACATTTGCAAATCTTTGTTCTTCCAGATGGGTAAATTGCTTCTAATACAAAATAACTTCTATTCGGAAGCGGCTGTGATTGCTCATACAAACTTAGATTGATGGTCAATTTTTTATAATCCTGGTGCATTAGTTTTTCCTTTAGGAACATGTGCATTTTGCTTCTGGAGAAGCAGTGGCAGACAGTAATCGCTCCAGAGCCAGAGCCGGTAGAGTTTATTATATTGAAAGAATCATATAGCGTCATAACCAAAATAACACCCAAATACTGGCACCAAGCTATACCTCATTTTACTGTTGCATCAGTAACATTTTAAATGACTTTAGTAATCTCCGATATTTTACAGCAAATTTGTTACTGTCTCCAAAAATCTTTCAGGATTTTAACCTGTATTATGGAATTCAAGGAAATAATATTAATCAGCTTGCATAATGCACCAGCAAAATCTGGGGGTCAGCTCATTTGCGTTTAAACACCTACATTTGCACAATGCAAAAGTGGATAATTATGCTCCGAGCTGCCCATTCATGTGTACAGATGGGTGCACCCACACATTTTTGTGGGATAATTTTTGGAAGCCTATAGAAAATATGGTCTTTAAAGATTTTAATAAGGTTGGCAAAACATACTTTCTTTGCATAAAATTATGTAGTTCCCAAGTCTAAAATTACTTTGCTTTAAAAAATGAAAATTGGCAAGGGATTAATCCATAATATGGTCTAATTACTTTTTTCCTTAAAAATTAAATGGTCAAGATCTTAACTCAGAATAGTGGTTACTGTTCATGAACTGAAACTAAGAAATAGAACTGAATAAGGAATTTTATTAGGTGTCTAAATATGTATTTAGCTAATAGAATCCTCTTACCTTTGGCTGAATAACAGGTATAATAATTATGAAAGCGTATTTAATTTATACATCTGAAGCATAAAGCTCTACTAATTATATTTTTATGAGATTGAAGTGCAAACTGGCCAAAGCTTGGGAATAAAAAGTAGAACTGGCTTGCTGTCATTAACTTGCAAAAACATACATACATAAACACACACGCTCAAACAAATCAAGAGTGACAGAAATCCAGACAGACAGACACAGAGGATGTTGAAAGCAGATAATTAACGTATATTTTGGCCCTTATAGATGGTGTTGTCGGCTTTTATTTAACCTTTGCATTGTTTAAAATGCTGAAAGTTTAATTCTTATTTATCGAAATGGATTCAGCAATGTTCAAATGGTACTTGCCAGTTTGCAACATACAGGGCTTGCTAAACACCGCTAAATAAACAGATCAGGTTTTCAGTGAGGATTGAATTTTCCCTGTCATGTTCGGTCGGAAAAAACAATATTAAAGCAAGGATACTTTTTTTTGCTCTCTGATATTTTATTATTTCTTTGTTTGCAGAGGTTACTTCTATCAGTAAGTAAATATCACTGTGAATTTCTCTTTGTCCTTCATCAATCAAAACCCGTCAATGATAAGACTAGTGCAACTAGATCAAAACTCCAGGCTGTGTAGTCATATTACCACTCATATTATTACTAAAAGCGCATCTATATTCCAAACTGGGATACCATAACCCCTTTGTCATTTTCCAATAAAAAAGACCATACCAAATAGGCAGAGCACACCGTAATTAGCAGCTGGCAGAGAAAGCTGTAAATCTGTATGAGTTCTGAACGATTTGCTTACATTGTTGCTTTGTTGACAAATGATGCTGTACATGTTAATGTTCCTGAAATGTCCCCATTGCACCTGACGTGCCAATAAATGCCAGCCAGCTGTATGAATTATGGAAATAAGATTTTTGTTTATGAAGGTATCCCAGACATTTATTTTACTGCATGCCTCTTGACAGATTTAATGTCTGGAGTTACATTGAGAAGATATTTGCTACCTGACATAATGGATAATGGAAACTTTAAAGGCTTTTTTTAATGATGGGACTAATATATTTTTTTAATTTTACCTTGTGGCTACACATTTACTCTCGATATAAAGCTTGCATATTTTAAATGGAATGATACTAAATTGTTCCTAATGTACAATGAGTTGGATGAAACCAGTGTTGCAGGGTATGAGAAAACAGAGGAAAAGTAGCTCCGAGAGCTACTAAAGCAAGAACGCTACATGCAAGTTTACCTATTTTCTCTGGTTTTATTTTATCTCCTGTGCGCATTTACTAGCATATCATTAGCGTGCAAAGGTAGCTGTTAAGACTTAGGCGTTTCAAAGTATGATAAAAATCTTTTAACAGATGTATTTCTAGCAGGCTCCATAAAACATTCATTTAATATGCTAAGGCAAGACACAGAGAACATAGAAACGTGTACATCTACCAACTATATTTAACTATGTTTAACTGGATTCAGAATCAAAAAATCTGTCACTGAACTCCGAATATTTAAAAACAAGGTGTATGTTCTTAAGTAAGGCACACACCAAAAAAAAAAAAATCCCTTGAAGCATGAGAGACATAAAAACTCTTATTCCAACCCTGCTTTTAGCAAGCATCCTTATTCTGGCCAAGGAAAATGATCTCAGGCAGCCCGTCTCTGAAACATAAACTCTGATAAGGCTTTTCTAGGGACAGGTTTGCAGGTTGCTCTCGGGTTTCCTCCAAAGCACGCGCCGTTCCTGCCCAGCTCTCTGCAGAAGGCTCCCCAAAGCTCTCCCAGCGCCGGGGCGGGCAGCAGGTGCTGGCTCCTGGGAATCCCAGCACCGCGTTCTCCCTGCCGTGCAAGCGGGGAACCTGATTCCCGCTCCAAAGTGGAAAAATTTAGGCTGGCAGAAGAGCCTGTACTACGTAAGCTCTTCAATTCTTCCTCTATTAGCGCATGTTAGAGTATTGTCAAGAGGAACAATAGCAACCCCACAAACTATTTATTCCATCAAGAACAATTTATTGTCTTTTGTAAGTTCGTTTCCAGCTTCTGAAGCTCAAGAGAGAAAAATCTGCTGGTTCTTTAAAACTTCAGATGTTAGGGACTATTTGTAGTCATCATATAAATGGGGGTGGTAACCAAATTAACCAAATTCATTTTGTAACCACAAATCATTCCTATTAAAATACTCCCTTCTCACCCCACCTCAAAAGAAGAATAAGAATAATAAGAAAAAAGGAGTCCAGATGGTTAAAATTATTTTTAAGCAAATATTTAGTGGTTACAGTTGAATTCTTCTGGCACACATTCTCCACTAAAAAAATGACACCCCACATTCACTGTGTTAACCATTTTCCAATGTGCCAGCCAAATGAATGCCTCAGAGAACACACACACGCACACACACACACACACACGTTATGGGAGCCTTATCAGAAATGCTCTAGTTAAGTCTCCTTTGCAATTTGGGCATAAATGAGGGCGATTTTACACCCTGTGGTAGAATTTCGTCTCCAGGTATAACACGCAACTCCTCAACAGACAACTGAGTTTTCGAAAGCATTCCCTTTCTCGCAGCAGAACTATTTTTTCAGCGTATTTCTTTGTTGCTAATGCCACTGGAAACTCTATTTGGGGAGTGGGGTGGAAGCGGGGAAAGGCTTGTAACTGTACATTCACAGTATCTGCCCTCTCCATATCTTGCAGAGTTTGGAAATGTTTCACTAAAACACAAAAAGTGCATTTCTTTATTTCCCATAACCTGATTTAGCCTGTACAACAAGAAGCCCAAGGAGCTCCTTTGCTGCTCTCACAGTTGCTTTAATTCTCCTGCGTTTTTTCTCGGGCTCGTTCGCACATTGACCCACGCTACTTGGAGTACACCGATATTATATCCTTGTATTTTCAACAGATTTAACAACCACCACCGCTGCAGGCGTGCCCCTCTGCGCGGCCAGTTCACGTCGCAGAGCAGAGCAGACCGGTAGGAGGCTGATGGGTAGAAGCAAGAGTACTGGCACCAGTATGGGGCTGCCTGCGGTGATGGGCGGCCGGGGAAGGTGTCCCCCTGTACAGCTCCTGCAAACTGGTTGCTCCAGTCTGGCATCCCAGGAGGTTTGCCAGACGGAGAAACCTTCCCCGCAGCAGAACTGCAAGCTGTGCTTCTCGGGAAACTCGAGGCTGTAACCCTTTCCCTCTTCCTCCACATACCCTGTTGCTTCCTGATTTCTTTCTGTGCCTATGTATAAACAACTGAGACAGAATCTTCTTTCTCAGAGACACACAAACTTAACTTGCTTCTAATCCTTTTTCCAGCAAATTAACCCCAAATAACTTAACACTGTGGATATAGCTTTGGGAATAGAAGTTAATTCATTCTAGGTCAGAGCTAAAACCGGCCATGTGATTCGCACGACATGGATGCGTGTTTTGTGGTTGCTCACATTTTTTTAAGCGGAAGAGAAGTTTGTTGTGAAGTTGCAGTGCTTGGGTATCGTGATGTTTGCGTGGTCAGACTTATGAGTTGATTTTTGTGCAGACGTTAAGGTTGGTTACTTGGTAATCTTCTTTATCTACAGTTGATGAGACACTGCTAGTAAAAACCCTGATAGTAACAGCAATTTAAAGTTAACAAAGGGGTTTTTTTTGGTAGAGGTTAAGGTCTGAATTATATATGTTTGTTAAACGAAAGGAAATACACGTCTCTCTCTATATATGTATGTGCACATGCACACCTGTTTTACATTGGTGTAACTTCTCTGATCTCAGCGTTTTACATCAGGATACCGAAAGGTAAATCTGACCCATACCATAGAGTCTCCAAAGGGCTAACTCTCATTATTTTTCTTACAAATGCCTATATTTTGCTCAGTGGAAGATTAAAGCTAATGTATAGCAGAAGAGCAATGCAAGGAATCCCACGGTAAGTCTCCATCCTCCTTTCGGTACCTACGCAGTGGGTAGTACAGGAACTCAGGCTCCACTATCCATTTTCTCTTTCACGTGCATGGAATTCATTGAAAGTAATGGGAAGGAAATTACAGTAGTCTCACAGGTCTCGAACAAGAGATCACTGTGTGGAAAAATGTGACTTGTCAAGAGCTACTTTCTTTGCATTGTTTCATGAGAAAATATACCATAAAGAATAGTTGAAACCTAAAAGCTCTGCATTCCTTTTCCAGTATTAAATCAAACCAGATATTGGTAAAAGGTGCAATTTTAGTGGAGACATACCAAAAGGTGATAATATTCCTATTGACTGAGGCCAACGGTTGGCATAAAACATATACTCTGTTTCCAGTAAATTATTCCATAAATATTTGCATTTTCCCTCTGCAGCTCACCCTTTAAGTAGTCTGTTTACAACCAAGAAAACAAACACGCAAATATCAAACAAAGGAAAAAGGTCGAATTAAAGGCTAAATTTACTCACTTTGGGGGAGCAATTACTCTCAAGCATTCCTGCTCTTTCCTCATATAGGTAGAAAATCACTACCAAGGAAGAAGACTACCTCAGTCAAGACTGGGTAATTTGTATTTGTGTATGAACAAAACAGTATAAGCATTCTGCAAACTTTCACATGCGCGTACGTCCCTGCAGAACAGAGGTTTTTGAGGAGCAAAGCAAACCGCTCCAGACCTCGCTGTGGTGAAAGCAAAGCAAAGCAAAACCATGCCACAGCAGAGGACTGACGCTGTTAAACACCCCGTTAAACGGCAACGGGGAATGGAAGGAGCATTAGCCACCAGGGCCAGGGGTTGGTTGAGTTGCCCTTTATGATTGAAAAGAAAACCCCGGGAAGATGCCTGCCTCTGCGCAAGGTGGGCTTGCAGGCAGCCTCCAGCGCGGGCACCGCTCTGCCGTTATCTCGTTATAGAAAACATTACCTGCCTTGCTCCTTATTACTTATGTTCTGCACTGAAGAGTGGCACGTTGATTAATTACTGCTCTAAAGTGCTTATAAAACATCAGTCCAAGGCAGGTTTACTAGGTTGGGGCCTCCCATGATTTATTTACTAAGGAGAAAAGCAAAGGCCATTTGTGAAGGAGCGTTTTCTTCTGGGGGAGGAAAAAAAAAATGTAATTTAAAATACCATTCTCTGCTCCCCCAAATTAAAACGTCTGACCCTGAAGAGTAAAGCCAAAGACTTTCTTTTTCTGAAACTTATGCAAAAAAGTAAACAGCGACAAAGTTTTACTCCACTTCATTTTAAAGGATGCCCGGCAAACGTTAACAAAAGAAACAACCTGAATCAACCAGTAAGAAAGGTCTGAAAAGTTTTCTTTTGTTGATATAGGGAGCTGATCAGAGAACTTTAAAATAATTAGAGCATTTCTGCTCTAACACTTTCTGCTTTTCCAACATTGTTGTTGGAAAGGCAGAAGAAAAAGCAAAGCACAAACACACTGATACAAACACACACGAGGAGTATCCACAGGAAGGATTCATTTCGTTTTGGATTGTCTCTGTTGCTATTTTGCTTTTTTTTCCCCCCACCAGTAGTAAACTGGCACTTTGGGTTTACTGTGCTTCACTTACTAAAGCCTTTTATAGTATACAGTGCAGGAATGTGAGAGGAAAAGATTCCCATATGACAGAGATCCTTTGATACTGTTACTTCAACCAAAACTTTGAAATATAGTAGCTGTTTTTTGTGCGTAGCATATGACAATTTTTTCCCAAGTCTTATAAACTTTGATTTACTTAACTGCTGTCATTGATGTGATTCACAGAAAGCATGAAGAGATTGAGAGAAATAGCTAATGCATTAGTCTATTTGATGGTGCAGGATTATATGGTACAATAATTAGTGCAGTCTGTATGAGAAGTCTACAAAAAATATTGGTATCAAAGAAAGAAAAGAAGAAGATAATGTCAAATACTTCCAATAATTTTATCACAGTTTCAATACAGTATTACACAGGTTTTCTAATAAAATTTATTTCTTCGTAGTAGTTAAATTTACACTAAGCGTGAGAGAAAAAGGAGATGTAAGTGTGTTCTTGCAGATAGCAGTGTGGCAACTTCCACTGGATTCAGTGGGACCTTGCACCTGAGGAACTCATGCTCGGTACCATATATTCTGCAATAACCTAACCTAGTACTACCCTAGCATTACTTTACAACGTCATGCTGAATGGTCGCGTTACAACTTCACAAAGCAGTGTGATTGAGGGTGGCTACCTTTCTTCTCGAAAAATGTAGTACGTGGCTGATAACCTTTAAAAAAAAAAATCTCTTGTAGTGAACACACTCATTTTCTACTGCTTGTACTTGGCAAGTAAACGTACAACCTACATCACAGCAGAGCTTTAAAGTGTGAGAGCCTCAAAGATGCTCTTAGAAATTGCAAGTGGGATTGTTAACTCTAGTAGGAGAAATGAAGTTTTCTCCTGGGGAGAGCAAAGGTGATTTGGGGATTTCCTCCCCGCTCCACTGCTGACAGTCTGTGCAGTCCCAACTGCTCATTCGTGATCATCTCCAAAGCAGATGGAGGCGAGCTCTGGAAGCAGCCTGGAGAAGGGTACCAAACACATGCAGGTGGGATCCAAATCCCCTGCCTGCGGACTGCATTGTCCTGTCCCAGACGTGACCACGTACAGCGACCATGCACCAAAATTTGAAGGCGAATATATCATTTGCAGGTCTACCACGTGCAGAAGGAGGTATTGGTGCCACAAAGCTGAAGAAGGGGAGGATTTCCTCCAGCACCCGCTGAGATGCCTTGCCCTTAGCTTGCGTGCTCTGCTCAGGGAAGAGGCATTGCCTCTTACCTTTCCACGGTGTAGTTTACCTATATGTAAAAAGAAGACAGCGCTTGCCCTCAAGGGGTATAGAGGAGCTTAATTAAATAAGAGATTCTTAGCCTTAATGAGAGTTCCCTCACTTGCTAAGTACATGGGAAACCCTTCAGTTCAGGAACAAACTTGACACCATGACAAATGAATAAGATTCCTTACTGTTTTGCCTTTGAGAATTATTTTCCTTGGGAATAGATATTTATGAAGCCGTTAAAAAAAAAATAAACACACAACCAAAACCCAAAAATCCAACCCCAAATCCCCATATCTACCACTGCTGATGTTTTTCCTTCATATTAAGTGCTTCCTGCAATTTTATTTTATCGTGGATCCTACCTTTGGGAATGGGTTTCATATTTCTGCTCACTGCAGGGGGGTTGGACTGGATGGCCTCTAAAGGTCCCTTCCAACCCAAAGCATTCTATGATTCTATGATTCTATGATTTTGTCTAAACAGACATGGCAGGCTGCAAAGCACTCACTTAATTCTAGTACAGGAGTGAAGACATGCATGACAGAAGATGTGATAGGTGTGTGAGAGCTGTGAGATACATATGGGGCCGTCCTTCCTCACCCCATCTCATCTCTCAACCCTAACCCCTTCCCTCTGTGGATACAGCAGTCTGGGAGAGGAGGGACACCATCACCATCACCGTGAGTTTAATCTCTTGCCAAAAAAACCCCTATGCATTGGTCTCGCCAGATGCTGGACACCTTTGGTGACATTCGGTGCCTTCTGTATGTACAAGGACCTTCACGTGATTTGAGAAGCTCAGAAGCATTAAGGTGGCATTCAGAAGCACACAGGATCACATCTGTTTTAAAGCCAGCGGGTTATTTTTAAATGGAAGTTGGTAAAGACAGGCAAGAGAGTTTCAAAAAAGTAAAATCTCAATGATTTCACTGAAATATTATCTATTTGTGGAATAAATAGGTGTGGAGCCAAATAATTCTGAAGTATCTAAATTCCACCTTCCCTCTCCCACTCACAGAATCTGCTTTAAAGCAAAAATGCCAAATTAATACAAGAATGATAGTTCTCACGGTATCTCCTGCCAGGCTAAGAAGGTACAGAGAATATCCTGAGACACTCTGTTCTTAGGAAATATTAAGCCCAGTTTTCAAAGTTATTAAGGGTTCACAAAATTGAGAGAAATATCCAATGTTTTGGTATCCGACTTGAATAAAATTTGAACTTTGTCCCTCTGAGCGTAAATCAGCAGTATGCATGTGAAATATGTTTTTTCCCTCCTAAGCAAAGCGTACCAAGTAGATCAAGCAGAGGCAGAAGACGTTTCAAATATAGCACACTCCGTTTTACTGGTGGGTACTCTTGGTCGCAGCTTCTTCTGCTCCAGCATTCGCCTATTGGGAGGAGATCAGCAGCTGGTGCTTGAAGTCAAATGAATTTGGGCCAAGTTTATTATTTTCCAAATTGTGATCTCTTCAATGCCCTCCCATGCCCAATCCTTCTGTTCCACCATTCCTCTTGGGTTTTGGGCCCTGCTGACCCAGAGGTTCTTCCCCAGCCCTGCCTCTCCCAGGGTGCTCCCAGACATGAGCCCAGGCTCTGTGATGGCCTCCCCAGTGAGACCTGGCCGACAGGACTGAAATACAAGCTTAGCACAGGAATTTCCTAACTCTTTTACTCTTCAGAAGCACCAGAGCCGGGATTATTTGCAAAACCTCACTGGTACCCCCATGTCCTGCTCAGCTCCTCTTCCTCCCTGGCTTCGTGGTGTACCCAGCTGGGCAGCGCTTTCCTGCTTTCTCACCCCCAAAAATGATTTTCCTGCATCTAGTGATGGCAAGTCCCTTCAGAGACACCCTTTCCAGCCCCAGCCGGTACTGTTTTCTGCCTGTGCTCCACCACCATGTTTGCTGGTTGCCCTCCTGGTTCCCACGTAGGCTCTGTTGTTCCTCAGGAAGGGGTTGGTTAACAGGAGACACCTACATTTAACAGTCTCAGGCAGTTGCTTGGATGGTTTCAGCACAGCATTCATCAAGATGCTGCCTTCAGTGCTCAATGCCCGTTAAAAAGGCTCTTGCCCAGCCCTACCCGCTCATTTCGACTCGCCGGGCTGCACTTTGTTGTCCCCTGAATTGCACCTACACAACCGAGGCTCCATTATAAACTGGGTCACTGAACTGATCTAGGTTAAAAATATCCCAGATATTCTTTAATGAAGTGTCAACAACTATTCTCAGGCTGAAGAGCAACTGGAATACCTCCTAATAATCTTGCTTACATATGCAAAAAGTATGCCCTAATCTAAAATGTACTTATAATATAAAATGGAGTTCACCATTTGACCTGAGCGTATCCCACTCTGTCACACAGACAAAGGAAATAAAAATGTGTTGCTGTAATTTCCTTGACAGCAAAAAAACCAAAACAAACAAGAAACCTCACACATATATGTCGAGGCCAATATATATGATAATGTGAAACAATGAGTTAGAGTATTTTCATGGCCATGTTGAAACTCATCTTGTTAGTTCTAAAGCTGCAGCGCATAAATGTGATTTTTTTAATATCAAAGTCTAAATAAATAAATGCATCTTTAAAACTTCATCGACTTTAAAACTTTTACTGACTTTCTATAGAGTTTGGAATAAGGCGGCTTCGCAGCCAGGGCTATGAACACTCTTCTTTGGAAACATAGCATAACGATATTATTATTGTTTTTGTTGGTGGTGGTAGTTTAAAACTTTTATTATTATTTTTATTAATAGTGGTAGTATCACCATCTGGATTATTATAACCACAGCAGTGACAAGATGCCCTAATAAGATCCATGCCCCATTGTGTCAGGCATTATAAAAGCACATAGTGAGAGTGAGAAAAAGTTTATAATCTAAGCAATTAAGGCAGACAAAAGGTGCAGTGAGAAACAGAGGCACAAAGAGATGAACCGACACAAGAGCCCACGGAGAGAGCCAACGTTAAGCCTCAGATATTCGGAGTTAACATCTATTTAAACCCAGACTTGTTTGTCTGTACAAATATATACGTATTAATGCATATTACAATATCCAGCTTGATGAGTGTATGCCCCGATTAAAAAGGACAAAGGAAAAACTGTGATTTGATGTTCTTTTCTGTTGTTTTTTTTTTTTTTTTTCCCCTTAGGTAAAAGCTATCTTAATCAAAACTGGACAGACTGAAAGTGGTACAGCACAGAGCAAACATGCAATTTAGCTTTGCTGGTGACTAACTTCAGTCACAGCAATGTTCAAACCACAACCCATTAAAAAAAAATTTGGAGAAGAACTGTTTGTAGGATCCGATCATGATTCCAACAAGCAATGGCAATGTACTTCCTATTGGGATACGGGCAGCAAATAAGAAACTTGGTGGTATTCCAGCTGATGAAGACTCTGGTTAAAAGGCGGCAGACAATGTGCATTTTCTAGCACAGAGAAATTTCTTTCAGCTCTTACAACCAATCATTACATACCCGAGTTCAGAAAGCCTCTCTTGTATTTTGCATATTTGATAACAATGAGTTAACTATGAAACAAAAAGGAATATTCACATATTTTGTACTTTGGGTTTGATTTGTATTATAATTTAAATACCTCATATACTTGGCATTGTGTACTTTCTCTTACATTTACTTTTTGGGTGCCTTACAAAACTGCTTTATTGGTGGGGCGGCTAAATTAATTTTTTTAAATGAAAATATTTTTAGATTTGTCCATGTTTAAATAGGCCAGATATTTCAGCCTCATTTACTGATGTGAACATGCCCAAAATATTTCAGCAGCTTAAGCCCTTTTTCCGTGTTGCATTTAAGCAGTCCATTTCCGAGAGCTGCTTTTTGTCTCAAAGTTATTTTAAGTCTCATCTTGTCATTAGGTTACACTACGAGTAATCTAGAGTTCAGGTTCGCACATGACAGTTAATAATTTTAAATTCTAGAACAGAAGAATTCAAAACTAAGCCTTATGTTGCCTAGGAAAAGAAAAAAAATAGATATTTTTTAATCAATGGAAAATAACTTAGTCCAAAGTGGAACTGTGAGGTTTTTAGCAATTAAGTTATTGCTATAGCGTTCAGCTCAAATTCATAAAAACAAATACACAAAATGACATTTAGCTGCAAGACCACATTTCTGTAAAGATAAACTGGTAGCTCTGCACAGCCATTGCTACCAAACGCTGTTTATCCGAGCTTTAAATTCTACTCCCAAATTTGAATAGACTGCAGAGCGAGCAGTGTTGCTGAGGAGCAATATCAAAATATGTGCCTCCTGGGTCTAAAAACCACAAGTTATTTTAGCTTCTGCTAAGAATTGAGGGATTTTTTAAAAAGTTGAGTACAGTAAGTAAATAAATAAATACATTATCTACCTTCATGACCTTTCCTTTCCTGAAAGCAAACAGCGTCCATCATTTGTAACTTGACTTTCCATAAAAGTAACAGTTCATAAAAATCTGTGAAACTACTACCAGGAACAAACAAATTAAACAATGACAATGTAATAAAATAAAACTGCTGTTATACTCCTATCGTAGAAGAATTGCTTCTTCACTGGGATTAATACATCTTGCAGAAAACAATTTTAAATAATGTGTAACATATGGATTTGGCTTTTATTGTTCTTCTAAAAGAAGACAATTATATTTATGTGATAAACTGTTCAGTGTTAGTAGCATAATGTTTATATTACTGGCCACTTAAATAGTCTTTGGCATAGTTTTATAAGGAACAGCAGCCTCCAGATCTTTTGAAATCCATCTTACAAAGTCAGTCCTGTCTGTTACTGGAATGCAATGGTTTTACATAGTTTTCTTGCTGGATAAAAAAAACCGTACTGCAGGTAATCTCGTTGTTAAACTGCATGCATGAAAAACTTTCTGATGTTTTAGCTGCAATTCATACGGCATTTTAAGGCTTTCTAACAGAAAGTATTAAAGGCTTGTAGCTGTCGGGAAATAGGAGGAAAAAAAAAAGCAGCTTTCAATTTTAACTTTTTGGAAATGAATGATCATGATACGGTGCTTTCTGTAGTAAACCTTTTCAAGGTGTTTTTCTTAATCTCCTCACTTTTATGAGCAGCTCGTTCCTACGCTCTCTTATTTTGCTGGGAGATTACATTTAAGAAAAGAGTGAGTTTCGGGTAGTTTTCAAGGAGCTGCTTTTGTCCCCATTATATTCCAGATAATTTTCAAAGGGATTACACAGAAACCATAGAAGTATTTATCTTGATATCTTCCAGTGCTTCTGAGTCGAAGCTGCATGCATTTCAAAAGGGAATAGGAATGTGTTACCAAATAAATATTTTCTGTTGCTGCTGTGTACATAGATTTTATTGTAAGCATTGCCGGCAACAGCCTTTCTGCATTGCTGGGATTCTGCTATCCTGTGTGTCATTCAGATAACAAGATCATTTGGAAAAATTATGCAGGGTGAGCGAATGTATTTATTTGGGTTTATCAAAAAAGAAAGAGGGGAAAAAGAAATAATATCATCAGCTTGGGGAATGTTACTGTCCTCATTTTTCACTCCTGAAGTACAAGTTTAGTATTTTCAATTCTCCACTTCTCGATTGCTTTAAAAGTTGGGGTTGTTAACAAAAGATAAAGTGAAGGGTATGTCAATTTAAAGAGTGTAACCCAATGGAAGAGAAATCTGCATATTCAGTTAATTTGGGATTTATTATCCCAGTAACTAGACTTGCAACTGTTCTAAAATCGTGTTGACTGAAGACTTGAGAACAGTACGAGTGGATGGCTACCCCCACCCCCATTCTTAAAAGAAAACCTGTGTCTGCTGCTTCCAATTTAGTGCAATCATGCCTCTTACTGGCCAATACAAGATGCAGCATTAGCTGTCACATGCAAATGAGTATTCATGGAGACTTTGAAATGTGCAATAAAGAATAAAGACATGCATTCTGTGAATAATTGTTTTCTTTTATAAAACTGGATCCAAAAGGGAGTGCCATTTCACCCAGAGTCTATAGCCTTTCTATGGTTACAATCTGCTGTTGAAGCCAGATATTAGAAATGAAGTGTGGATAAATGGATAGAAATGAAGTGTGGATAAATGGAGGACTCCAGTTTCCCGTGCTGTCAATCTTTCACAGTACTACATTTGCTTAATAATCCAACACATGTTTGTGTTTCTTGCTGTCTTGCTTTCTTTTCCAACTGGGACTTCTAAATGCACAGGGATGTATAATAAAGTTGTCCACCTTATATTAGCTTTTTTCATACAAAGCCTGACCTAAATTCTTAGTTTTCAACAGCACAGATCCACAAAATTACATAGCACTGCAAGCTTCACTGCAAACCTAAAGTCTTTCAAAGCTCTCTGATATCACTTACCAGGATGAGAGAGAAAGAGTAGCTCAGATTTTTAGGGCCTATTTAGATGCAGGGTGGAAAAAAAACCTCAGCAAGCTGTACGCAGATATATGCCCGCATTTGTGGAGCTGTGAGTAGCCAAGCTGAGTTCAGACACGCACACCTAGTCACTGAGACTGCAGCCAGAAAGTCTGTTAGAGAACAAACAGCCATCCACTTGTATTTATATTAAATCATGGCATTACGTGGCCCTATCTTCTGCTGGCAGAACCCCAAATGCTTAGTCCAGTAGAGGGAAGAAAGTAAGCAGATGCCTGAATTGCAGCACCTTTGCTGTGAACGGGAGTAGATGAACTGCAGGAAGCGCTTCAGTAAGTTCAGACTTGGCCGAGATGGGACCAGAGGTGGATAAGACTGGTTGGCCAAGGGGAAGAACAAATGCTAAGGGTAAATGTTGCCTTTACCACGAGGAGGTCTGACCAGTGCAGGCATGCATGGAGGCTCAGCAGAGGGGAAATACCCCCTTGTAGGTAACTCAGTGCCTTGGTTTATGTTTAATCTGAAAACTGGTGACTCCAGCTGAGTCAGATCTTCTCAGCAGGCAGGACGTGGTCCTGCAAGAATCCCAGAACAGCAGTCAGAGGGCTGGGAGGCATCACATTTTTCCCTTAGTCTGAGCTAAATAATTCCTTGTTGCCCTCTTCACTACATACCTTTGCTCTTCAAGGGCACTCTCTTGAAATACAGGCGCACGCATGCAAACACACTGAAGAAATTAATCACCAACATTACCATTACAACTTTTACTGTGAGCAGAGGCATAAAACTGCGAGGGGGAATCTGAAGGCGTTTCACTCCTGTAGGGGAGGTCGCCCACCTACAAGGGCTGAGCACATTGACCAAAACCATCCCTTGGCTGTCTGCATGTTCCTGTGAACCACGGCGGCAGGAAGACAGCCGGTTCTTTGTAGCTTTTGGTCTGTATTGTGCCTCCTAAGGGACCTGAAAAGAGAATGACCCTGGGGCTAGGGCAAAGGATTTGAAACAAGGAGATTTGGTTTGTATTCCTGAATCATCACAAACTTCCTCAGGCACGTTACTCAGCTCCTCATTTTCCTACTTACCAAATATAGCTAGCAATATTTTGGTATCTCACAGAGATGTTAGCACAAGCCCTTCACCATACATATCTGCTCATACATTATCTCGATGCAGTCATTTTCGAAAGCGACGACAAAACACTCAGTGCAAACACATCGCTCCACAAGGCTTAGTCATGCAAAACACAATGCGTGGTGATGCGTCCCCACGACCACGGGAATGAAAACCAG
The DNA here is from genome assembly GCA_013401315.1 of Balaeniceps rex. Lineage (NCBI taxonomy): Eukaryota > Metazoa > Chordata > Aves > Pelecaniformes > Balaenicipitidae > Balaeniceps > Balaeniceps rex. Next base: position 26,444 of record VYZW01018742.1, on the reverse strand, counting down.
GACCTCATTCACATGTAAAACGTACTTGCAGCTCCTCAAGGACTGGGTCCCTTTACTCTGTAGCTCCAGCACAGAGGAATTTAAAGCAGCTTATTCATGGATCTTTGCACCACCGTCCATCGCACAGGTGGCCCCGCACTTGGAGATGCATCACACGGGAGACCCGCATTTGAAGATCTAATTTGGCTTTGCATTATTCTGAGCCCAAAATCCACGTTTCAGAGGACGACTGCAGCCTTATCTGCAGTCTCTGTACACAGTGGGGACTTGGCAAATGGAGTTTGGTGAAATGGCATGGCACACTACATAGAAGACTGACTATAAATCAACAGATTTTGGCTCTGCTCCTGGCTCTGTCACTGATTTACCATGGAAACTTGGGCAAATCTTTTACTCTCCCTATCCTTCATTATCCGTACCCGTAATGTAAAGATAATGATGCTGCTTTGCAAGCTCTTTTGAGATCTCGAGATGTTAAGTGCTAAGTGCATTTTATTAACATTAATAGCACCCAACCGAGAGGATGCTGTATCGCACTAGCCTGCCTGTCCCCAGAAAACAGATTGGTGTGGGGAAAGTGTGCATTTGTTAAGCAGCTTAGACATTGCTCATTCCCATAATACTTCCACAATACACGGGAACCAGATCTGACCTACTAAAACAAAAGAGAAAAATGCCATAAGGAGAACATTTCTAATGTGACCTGTCATCTTATTTCTAGCCCAGGCAAACTTGGGGATTTGCTAGAGATTATCGGTGTTTCTGTGTGTGGTTGTTGTACTCGGCCACAACCACAGAGCTCACAACTTGTGGTGGAGACCGCTTCCATTAGTAGGCATTAATCACCATTTTATACACTCCAGTTCAGCTATCACTGGAAAGACATCTAGAAGATGCACTTCGTTATATCCTATCAAAATTCATATGTGACTCAATTTTAAAATAAGTTCATTGTATTGAATTATATTTGAGCTCTTGCATTTACAGGACCATAGTATATTATAATGTATATTTTTAAAATGCCATCT